>JBAIAA010000710.1:600000-807584 GCA_037893245.1 Crossaster papposus
ATGTTGGTACACAGTCTAAAGGCCGGTTCATACTTCACGCGAAAGCGGAGTAACGTTGTGACGTACGTTCTCCGTTACCTTAACAAATTTGCTTCTTAGTGACATTCACGTGAAGTATGAACCGGTCTTTAGTCTACAAACTTTTTTCAACTGCTATTTGCTGATGACTAGTTTTAAATTTGTTTAATTTGTTTGTTGCAAGGTTTTTCATGAACAGTTGCAAGCTGTAAACTTGTTACATGAATCTGCTAATAAAAGTTGTGTACATATTACTTAAATCTAATTAACTCACCATAAAATGTGAACATAAAAACGAAAAAAGTTTGTTAAAAGAATACAATATGTATGACAAAATGAAAATGTGCATTTTGAGTAAATTGCAATAAGACCCAGGGAAGAGGAGGGAAGAGGAGGAATAGGAGGAGGGAAGAGGAGGAATAGGGGGGGGGGGGGGAGGGGGGGGGGGGGGAGGGGGGGGAGGGGGGAGGGGAGAGGGGGGGGAGGGGACAGGGGGGGGGAGGGGACGGGGAGAGGGGAGGGTGAGGAATGTAGAGGAAAATTGCTTTCTTAAAAATAATCCAACAAAACTGCTTTTCAACTCACTGTCGAGCAAAGCTTTGTATGACACACCAAGCAGTTCTTGGTTAGCTGTAAATGATAATACCAAAAAAAATGAATGCAAAACAGTAGGCCAAATTGAAAAACAAAATGAAACAAAAATGACTAAAAGATCTTCAGTGTCAATATGCAATATGGATAGGTTGGGGCTTTTTGTTTTGAGTATGGTTAGCAACAGTTAAAATTGCTTTGTAATCGCATGCCTTTATAATCCTTCTAGACAGTTCACTAGATGTTTGCATGCTAGACAAACACCCTTTATACGCAGCTGATAATGAAAAATATTTATTTTCGTCCATTTCCAAAGTCACAATCCGTTATGTACGCACAACATTGCATGAAAAAAGGAAGATTAGAAACAGATAAATCAATAGGGAATGATGATTAAGGAGCCGGATATGTACATGTAGCAGGCATAGAATAGACTCGTCCATATAGTTACCGGTACATGTACATCATAGGAACACATTTATAAGCATGCATAAATGCACCAGCAAACCCGCATGCAGTTAGCATTGGATTGCATGCCTTTTCAGGAATAAGGTTTGCAATGTGAAGATAGGAATAAAATGTAAATGTCTTTGGCGAGTTAGCGGAGAGCTCTGAAAAGAACTGGGGAAACTCAATGCTTAAGACAGTATAGTCTGCCCGTCTTCAAGATGTTAAGCGCGTTGAAATCCAAATTAAGCGTTATATAATCACTGACATTATTAATATTAAGATGCACAAAAAGTGTAATGTAATGAAAATTAAGCAGCACTCGTGGTGCTTCACTGCTGAACAAAAAATTAAATCATATGCATCTAACTGAAAGTTACTTAAAGTCACAATCTGAATTAGCTACACACACCCGCAATTGTAAATGCTTATAGGCAGGATTTCAAATTGTTTTGAAAGTGTAGATTGAATTCGAAAGTTTCACAGTTTCAGGTAAGGTACGTGTACATTGTATTTCAGAGTTTAGGTGCAACGATCTTAAAACTCCCCCCTCCCAGCGACGTTTCGCCAGAGTTTTCGCTCTGAAGATCGTAAGCCACGATGCCAAAATTAACACTTCCATTTTCCCCTGTACAAAATCAAAATATGCATTGGGTGACTGGATTCGCTCCGAACGTGTTTAGGTTCGGCATTTCTCTAAAGTGGGTCTTACCTCGAAGACTGAAAGGTTAGTGTCAGCTTTAATTAGTTAACCAACCTGTACTGGTTTGCTTCTCCAGCGTATCGAGGAACGCTTTGGTTGCTTGTTCAGTCAACATCTCCTTGGCTGGGGGGCTGAGCTGATGTCCGTGATCCACTCCAGAATCATTGCTACTGTGATCCACACTATCAGCTAATAGGAAACGAAAAGGAAGATAAATGGCAAAAAAAGCAAAAAAAGCAAAACTAAAGATAAACAAATACCTTTAATTACATGTATTGTTAGTTTTAGTGCTGGTGACATTATGTCAAATATTTCTGCTACAAATTTACAAGATTTCAAGGCATTTAAAATTCGGTCAACTTCACAAATGATTTCTGGCAATTGTTTTTACGGATGTGTATGTGGGCACTGGGCAGTGATTTTAATGGCAGCTTGCCATTAGGTACACGACTAAACGTACAATGTCTTAAGGTAGGATACACCATTTGCAGATATCAAACAAATTTACTTCCGAATTATTTAGAAATATCTAACTTATTTGAAAGTAAATAATGATTGTAGGCATCCATCAAAATGATTGCACTAGATATCCTGTAATTGTTCCGAAAAATTGAATTGTATAAACCAAAATTTAAGATCGCTGGACGGCGATCGTGAAAAAAACCCCAAAAAAATGAAAACGAACGGCGTTTTTCTTGCTTTTCTCAGCAACCATGATTGTAAAACTTTAAACAGGTCTGTTAAACAATATTTACTATGAAATACAACCCCCCAAATCCACTCATTCCTAAAAATTCAAACAATTGTGACCTAGCACGAGTAAATGAAACACTTTGCGGCAAAAATGAAAATTGAGATTTTGATTTCATCATTTAAAGCTAAACAAGCTTTAAATGATGAAATCAAAATCTCAATTTACTCGTGCTGGGTCACAATTACTAATGGTGTATACTACCTTTAATAAGCAGATTCGTACTTCACACAAATGTGAATGTGAAGGGCATATATTCGCAGTGTGAAATCTTGCCATGAAATTGCAATGCCCCTTCGCATTTGCTTTCGCACCGAGTACGGACCGACCTTTAATCTCTGGTGTGATAACTTACATGATTGGCTGTCTCTCTTGTAGAGTGATCTAACCACTTTTGCACTTCCGAATCGACGGAAGCGATTCCGTATCTGACCATAGAACCACTCGCACACCTGAACCTGCAGCTCCCTGGAATAAATAAATACAAAATAAACAGTTACGTGGGTAACTTTATAAATTTGGGATCCACTTTTGTTATACAGTATGTCCGATCTCTTTTCAATTCATGGGGTCATTTTGGTCTTGGCAAAATACCTTTTTGCTAACAATAATAGTCCAGCTGAGGCAATGACATTTATCGATGGTTGAGAATTGACATGATGACAGAGCAGTCCAAGAGAGAGAGATACGCAGTTTAGAGGAGCAACTGACAATGAGGGTTTTGCAGTATTTGACAAGTTTGAAAGGCAGTGTTTTTCTTGATGTTTTATTTATTTATTTACAAACCATCTTTAATGAGGGTAGCCCATCCAACAGAAGCTGATCTTTTGGGGCCCTCAGGAACAATGAGAAGAAGGTACAGTTTTAGAGGTGGTAGGAAAACCCTAGAAGAATACCCTGGGGAAGACCCACGGAGTCAGGCAGGGACTGAAAACCCAATCCACACATTGGCCCAGGCGGGGTTCGAACCCGGGCCATAGTGGTGGAAGGCGAGGAAAGAACCGCTACGCCAACCTGACTCCCCTTGTTAATGATTTTGTCGCTACATGTACATGAACACAACAAAAACTAAATATCGAATCATTCTGTACAGTATGCATGAAATTGAGTAATAATTGACATTGAGTATTTTTACAAGATGTATTCTGGTTTTTTTTTTCTTTACCAAATACATAAATAACAAATAAATGTAAATGGCAAGGTCCAGTAAAGATGGATGATAAGTTTTCTTCTGCCCAATTTGGTTTTGCAAACTGGAATAAAAATTGATGAAAATGAAAAACAGCCTGCCTGAATAAACAGCGATGAGTTTGAATTGGAATATGGTACACTGCACATAAGCACGTACGCAAACTCCAAAACGAGACATCGGCTCATCACTTGATATAATCCTTGACCCATAATACAGTAAGCCAGAATGCGATTGAAATCGTTTGCCATGAAGCAGCCAGTCGATTGCATGACGCCTAGCTGCGATGAATCAGTCTGATGAGACTCAAGTTTTTCCACGAATCGCAGCTTGATGAGAGGTGAATATAACTCGGTCGGTACACAGTCATAATTAAACGCAGACGAGGCTCCTGGCTGTGTGCACCCGTACATGACGGTGTCTCCAACATGAACAAGTCAATTACATGTACATGTACCAGTGGTATTAGCTTGATGAACAAATTTGGACAAACATGTTTACGAACTAACATTGGAATAAGAGCAATGACAATACGGCTTACGGCATGCACAATAAAATTGGCAGATCTTGGGAAGGTGGAGCAACAAGCCAATGCTCCTACCCCCCCCCCTCACAATGCAAAAAATTTTTGTATGATTATTATTAAACTAGAGGAGTGACCATTAATTTAACCCTAACCCTGCCAAATCCAGCACAGTTCATCTATGGTGACTGCTTGACCTTGCTGGACTCGGCACACAAGTCAATGTGACAAAGTATGCAATCTGATGCATCTGGCAGGGTTTCTAGCCAAAATACCCTGGAGGGTTAGGGCTAATTACAGTAGCTAACCTTAGAAGGTAACCATTTTGAGATAAAGTCTCCTTTTGATATAAAATAATTCCATCTTCTTGCACCTGCCTATGCACCCCGACACAAAATTGTTTGTAATCCGGCCTGCAGAGTTTGAAATTACAAACAAAACCAAAAAGATGCAGAGTTATAGGCCTTTCACCCATTTATCATTCTGGCTGTGCACCATTTTTCTATCGCTTCATAAGGAAAAACTCCAAGCGAACCACTCAGTGTGCAAGTCATCACATCCATTGATCACGTTCCTTCGTTCTCCCTGCCCCATGTGATCCCGACTTCATGAGAGAAATTAAAAACCTTGCACTTACAGCCCGGGAATCCTCCATAGATTTCCACAGGTGTCGTGTCTAATTCACTTATAGCGCCTGTTAGAGTCCCGTCCCCGGTACCGCTCGGAAAACAAAACTGGTAACCCTAGCAAAGAGACTCGATTCTCCTGGGAATTAGAGACTGGCCGATACTACATTTGTAGATAGCTGGGGGCTTTTTGGATAAGCAAGGTTGCAGTGTATCTGATTAGGATCGAGCATCTCACTCTACTACCCCGGTACATTGTACATCACAGTGCGTACTTCTGCGTATCATTTTTCCTGACTAGCTTGTAGTCGCGGTGGTGTTTATTTTTAGTTTTCGTTTTACAATACATGTTCTATAGCGATATTTGTACAGATACGGTACCACGTGTAATTCGACCATTATAAATTTAAAGTCCAAAGTGTGACATTTCTCCTGTGCCATTCAAGTATTACACGTGCAATTACACAAGAATGACACAGAAGTTGTTTGATGAGCATGACTGAACTTAACCCTCTCTCTTTCTGTGCAAAAATAATCTGCCAACATTTCTACCAAAACAACTCATTTAGCTATGAGAGAGGAAAGGAGTTGATTTGTTGCTGTGTTAGTTAAAATATTTGGTGCTTTAGTGCTTTAGTGCTTTAGTGCTTTAGTGCTTTAGTGCTTTAGTGCTTTAGTGCTTTATAGAATTATCAGCGCATGTGGTCTCAACCCTATACCTTAATTTACATACCTGTACCATTTATACTCCTGGGTAGAAAGAGGCAATTAAAAGAGTCTTGCCCAAGATTACTTGTAGCACTATGTTCCCAGGTCAGGGTTCGAACCCACATACCATCGTACACAAATCAAACACATAACCACAGTGTTCGGCATTCCGCTGTTAATTATTTGTGATCTGATTTGAATTGTGGTTTAACTTTGATTTGACTGTGTCCTGACATTCCTGAATGCCTTGTAACTTATCAGGGGCCGTTTCATAGAGCTGCTACGCAAAAAAATGTGCTCAGCACAAAAAAAGTCTTGTTCATTGAAAACAGGTTACCAGCCAAAATTATACGTGTTTTTCATGCTAAGCACAAAAAGGCTGATTATCAATCCAGTACAATAAAGATCAGGTGAAAATTTAGTCTGTAACCTTGTTTTTGCCAAGGACAAATTGTCATGCTAAGCAAATTTTTTTGCTTAGCAGCTCAGTGAAATTGGCCCCTGGTGATGGAATTGGCTCCAGGGCCCAATTTCATAGAGCTGCTAAGCAAAAAAATGTTCTGAGCACAAAAAAAGTCTTGCTCATTAAAAACAGGTTACTAGCAAAAATTATACATGTTTTTCATGCTAAGCAAGAAAACAGCCGATTATCAATCCAGAACAATAAAGATCAGGTGAAAATTTAGTCTGTAACCTTGTTTTTTCCGAGGACAAATTGTCATGCTAAGCAAATTGTTGTGCTTAGCAGCTCTATGAAATTTGCCCCTGGTGATGGACTTGACTCTGCAGCTTAAATCTGCCTTTATACAGTTTCTCTATACTGACCTCTGCTGATCACATCCCAGACACATGCTGTCCTTGTGGCCCTCCGGTTTGACCCAACAGTCTCGGCAGACAAAGAAACCGCAAGTCTTACACTCGGCCCGCTTGTTGAAGATCAGGCCAAAGGAGGAGAAGCAACAGATGCAGTACTTCTCGTTAAACTGCTTCTGGCGCGACAGGACCAGACGCTTCTGCTCTTCATCATTCACAAGTTTTTGCAGCTTCCTGTTTGTAAAAAAAAAAGAGAAAGAAATTCTTGAGTTTCTGGTTTGTTTTCGCTCGGTGAAAACTATGTATTGCTGCATCTATGTAGAACTACTGGCAAAGTAGGACCAGGCATTCTACTCCGCACATTTGAAAAGTTGCTTGTCAAATGTAATGACCATAGAGCTATATTAAATTACTAGAGAGCTGGCTCGATGTACAAAGTGATGCGAGCTGGGCGCATCCATGTTTGCGCACAACTTGTTTATTAACTTTACGCTAAACATT
The DNA here is from genome assembly GCA_037893245.1 of Crossaster papposus. Classification (NCBI taxonomy): domain Eukaryota; kingdom Metazoa; phylum Echinodermata; class Asteroidea; order Velatida; family Solasteridae; genus Crossaster; species Crossaster papposus. The sequence continues at coordinate 606,871 of JBAIAA010000710.1, forward strand.
ATGCAAGTCTGATCAAGAACCCAATTTTGTTACTTAACATATTTTGTAAATATGCTAATAGCAGCTTTCCACAGCTTAGAACAGATACTCGGTGATAATTAACCTATGGAAACCTCAACATTTTGTATGACTACAGGTATTTGCATATCTGTGTTTGTATTCTATACAGTGCGTTACCGAAGATCAGCAAATGAGCGCCGAACATTGCAAATGCGTGTGCGTATCAGCGCGCGCTGCAGATGATTTTGCCTTGAGTTTTTTTAACTGACATGACACGCGTAAAGTTGTTTGCGTCAGTTCCACTTACACGCGCGTTGCATTTAGAGTACACGTTCAAAATGAAATCCATCTATTTGTATTATGTTCTACAACCCGCACATGAATTCAAAATGTCTGCGTGCAGAATGGATTCAAAGTATCTCCACGCGTAAGAATGAAGAGTTAGCGCTCTAGTAATTTAATATAGCTCTATGGTAATGACGTAACAATTTATTAATGAAGACGGTCAATAAAATATATAATGGACAACGCTGTTGCAATAGACGCAAGTATCACAATCCAAAATCCAAAATATTTACGTGCAAATTGAAAATCGTTTACGCTTTTTGATATGTTTACAAAGTAAATTAGTGAAAAACCTTGGAAATGGTAGAAAAGCTAATAAACACAGCACACTTAGATGTACAGAATAAGCTCTAGCCTACATGTACATATGGTTAAGAGCGTGTGTTTTCTGTTCCACAGAGCGTGAGTTCGAATCCCGGCCGTCGACACGTGTGTCCTTAAGCAAGGCAATTAAACCACTATTGCTTCGTCCTTCGGATGGGACGTAAAGCCGTTGGTCCCGTGTGTGTGTATTGTGTATAATATTGAACCAGGACACGCACGTAAAAGAACCCAGTTACACTTATCGCTAAGAGAAGGGGTTCGCCCCGGTGTTTCTGGCATTTCGTTCATCCTCCTACTGGTTTCTTCAGGCTTACGAGCTACAGTGCCTTGGGCGCTTTTGAGGAATCCTCGGTTTCATTGCCGAAAAGAAATAATATGATAATAATAATAATAATATTGCCCAAATTTGTAGAGTTGGTGAGTTCAGTACTCAATGTTTACTTCAGTATCTATAGCTACAATGTAGCACTATAACAAAATAAATTCCAAATTCCTTGCCCTTTCAAAAGAAGGTACATGTACATGTACATTCAGCATGAAATTCTTGCCTCTCGTTCAGACATGTCTATCCCGGCTTGAGAAAGACAATTCAGAAAACGCAGCCCCCCAAACAAACAAATGTTGAGAGCTGATGTATTATTGGAAACAATATCCTGCAGCACACTAATGCAACTACCGGTATAATCTCTCACGACATCTGTGTAATAACCTTTATATGTTATTGCTTCATCTGAGTTGACAAGGTAGAAAGGGGTAAAACTAGTGGAACGACAGTAAAAAGCCTACAGTTGAAGATGAGACTTAAAGGTAGGATACACCATTGGTAATTGCTTGAATTATTATTATTGGGTAGATTTGGGGGGTTGTATTTCATAGTAAATATCGTTTAACTGACCTGTCCGAAGTTTTACAATCATGGATGCCGAGAAAAGCACAAAAAACAGCGTTTGTTTTCAACCGGCGCGTCAGGCAGTGATTCTTATGTTATCTTTGTTTTTAACAAATTTGCCATCGCCGGACGGCGATCGCAATTTTTTCTTTATAAAATTATATTTTTCTGAATAATTACATGATATCTAGCGCAATCATTTTGCTGGATGCCTAAAATCATTAGTTAGCTTTTAAATGAGTAAGATATATCTTGATAATTTGGTAGTAAATATTTTCGATATCTGCAAATGGTGTATCCTACCTTTAAACGCAAAAAATACTGGCAATTTTGTTTTTTATGTTTATAATTTACAGCCGAGATGCAATGGTTTGTGCACAAATGGTGCAGAGAAACTGCATGCATTGTTATTTTAAACCAGTATGTGCATAAAACTACAAGTAGTAGCATCCGCGCTCTAAACTGTGCACCGGAGGGTGCGCACATTGTAGTACAATATGTTAAATAGCACTTTGAGTGCCAACAATAAAAACAAATTCACATTGGTGATAAATATGCATGTATTTGTATTTTTGTCCAACAAGGGTTTGGTGGATTCCAGCTGTTTAGTGCACAGTTTAGCAGGGTGTTGGGATTTGCAAGGATGAGGAATGTTCCGTTAGTAAATCACCAAAGGAAGTTGAGTTAATCCAAACCACGTCCAAAATCAAATGGCCTGTCTTCAGTTTTACACACCGCATCACTAATCCAACCTCAGAGATAATTCGCAAATGGGTCGCTGAAGTAGAAAAAACCTGGTTTTATATTTACTCAGTTAACAGCAAATGCTCTTCCACCTCGGAAGATCTAGACGTTATTAATACCCTTCATGCAGCACTCGCGTACAACCGAATGTCTCGCACAATCGCTATTTCACACCCGTCTTCAACCTGATGGTAGTTTAATCTTATTTGGTGTGAATCGGCCCATGAAGACCAACTCGGATGGTAGAAATGGAGCAAGTAGGTGTGACAAATTCTTAGACTGGATGTGCTCCGAGATCTCTAAGAGTGTTGGCACATTGAGGGCAAATCTATATTTTTTTTTTTTTCAAGTTTGAATAAAACTTAAAAGGTCATTCTATTTTTCTTTGAATTGCTACCGGTATGTAAGTTTATTTTATCTTACCACATACGTATACATGTACAGTACGTACTATTTGACCAAACTATATGGTTTGTTATGTACATTTTTTGTTTGCTAAACCTAATTAACTTGATGGTAATAAATTGGCAAAACAATATATAATACAATATATAATGGCCTTATATAATTAGCTGCAGTTCTGTAATCTTATTACAAAGCTAATATAACCAATTTGTTTTTATTAATGTAAGCAGATCCAAATTATATTGACAGTACAGTACATGATATTACGGTATAAATTGCGTGCAAGCATGGTAACCTGAAGGCATACAAGTATATTGGTAATGTCTGTCATGGTCCAATTTCAGAAACACACATGCCAGTATTATTTACTCATTAACCACGGTTGATTGATATTTCCATCAGTGGAAGTCTAGTTTTACATACAGACGCACATAAATCTACAAAATTATCTGTACTCTGCCAAGTTTTATTACTTTCAAGTTCTACTTTTCATGGACCAATGCTCACAACGCATACAACATGTAGGACTACTTACATGGTTCATAACGACAGTCTACACTGACAAAACATAAATTTCACATTTTCAAATGACTAGCTGAGTTACCGGGTATATGGAAATTAATAACATAAATGACATACATTGTACATGTACATACTACTGCACAATTTATCAGTTCAAGGTTTGTCTAAAACTTCAAAGGTGTTAATTGCTACGGGTTTGTGTACTCCTTTTGCTTCAAGACCGAAACTGCATGGAGAAAATGTCAAAAACAGCAAATCATTGTTTTTTTCTCCTCAACTAGTTTTAAAAGTTTTTATGTAATCTGGTAAAACATCGCAATTGATGCACTTGCTAATAAGTTTTGTCTGAAACTCACTGATATTTTTAATCTCCTTTAACCTTCAAGACTTCCAAACTAGAGAATTTTTGTGTTTGTTTTATTATTTGTCCTAAATCAATACAAGTTTTCTTCTAAGTTTGAACAATATCTACTACATTGTAATACATTACAAATGAAATTCTTTCACTGAATTCCCCATTTTTTTAAAAGAGAATCGATAAGATAATAACAGCTTTTAAATCAGCTCAAAACGTTGATCAACAAATGTGCAATATCATGAGCATTGCCCAAGGGAATTCTATTCCGCGCGTACGATCGAGCAGAAAATTATGTAGGAACGTGCACCAAGTTGTAATGGTACATGTAATATGCGGGTACACGTACAGGATAAACATTATACTGTGAAAGTACGGTACCGTTGCAGACTAATCATTTAAATATGAACCAAGGCACATCTATGACTGAAGACTGCTCTACAAAAAATTCTATAATCTTGGAGAGAATAAATATACGTGGTGGGAGAAACCGGAGATTTCGAACTCCGGCTATCCTTTTTTTTTTCAAACCGAATATAGTGGTTACCCGATGTCACCAGGAGATTCCATTCAGCTCATATGCCATGCCAAAAAAATTGCACATTGACAAGCCAGCGTGCCGCACGCAAAGAGCAAATCCTTCTAGAGCAAATCCTCCTAGAGCAAATCCTCCTAGCAAATTCTTCTAGAGCAAAGCTGTAATGGTGACAACAAAAACCGGTTGGGAATTCCCAACTCTTTAATTAGTCAAAATTAATGGGCAAGATTGTCTCAACAAAGAGGTACCACTATCAGTGAATGCAGTCACAATTAGACTTTAGAGAATATGGAGCAGATTGGGGGATGTTCCAATTGTTTTCTTCAGCCTGTGTCCTAATGGAAGACCTAATTTGTTAACCGTAACCGCCCTAGAGGCTCCCCCACTGAATATTTGTTTAACCCTAACCCTCCCAAATCCTCCAAATTCCTCATTGCAAAATGCAGGATTTTGCAGGATTGAGGTCACTTGGAGTTTGATGCATTGCAGGATTTTGCAGGATTGAGGTTACTTGGGGTTTTACCCCTGCAGGAATATGGAGGATTCAGGTTATCAGGCTGAATGTGACACACAAGGATTTTGCAGGATTGAGGTCACTTGGAGTTTGATGCATCGCAGGATTTTGCAGGATTGAGGTTACTTGGGTTTTTACTCACTGCAGCCAGGGCAAGACTGCAGGATTTTGCAGGATACAGGCTGTATGGTCACCAGTGACCAATATTGGAGGATTTTGCAGGATTCAGGTTACTTGGAGTTTTAACAATTTAGGAATTGGAGGATTTTGCAGGATTCAGGTTATGTGTAAGTAAAAATGGGTAGGGAGTTAGGGTTAATAATTCAATAGTAACATTTTTCGATCTCTGCAATTAATAAATACCTAGGAGAGTTTCTGGCTTCTGATTGGTCGAGACTCGATCACGTGGAGTGGATTATTATGTAGTAATAACCCAGCTTTCAAGAAGAAGCGAATAAATGTTCCCTGAACCAGCATTAATCAAGCATTATGTAAGCCAATGATTGGCTGAATGCAACAGTTCTATGGTAACTCGTAACACTCGTAACCGCTGGTAATGGACCTCGCCTTCGGCTCGATCCAGTACCAGCGGTCATCCCCCAACCCGGTCATTATTACGCAGTAATAACCGGGTCCTGGCACTGTTATTACCTCAATGGTGTACCCTACCTTTAACAAACTATGTACATTGTATACTTTGGACACTGTTTGCTTTGATCAATGGCAAGGCCCATGTAATTGAATTACCATTTATATAATTCAATGATCCACTGGCAAAATATGAGCAACCTTGAGTACTGTTTTAATTTCAAAATTCTGCTCAAACTTATAAAGAAAGTTAGCACGAAAACCTGTTTCCATAGCAAAATTAAATACTAAAACAAACTTTACGCCCTCTGTCTAGTTGAAGATTGTGTGGGTAATCATAATTTTTATTAAAAAAAAATGTGTGCGGGCAAAAATGTATTGTCTCTACAGGCTGCCATTAGGGATTTGTCTCGTGTTTTGCTTGCGTTGCACAATTCATCCATACTAACAGCTTTAAAGGGATCGTATACGTTTGGTAATTGGAACCCACTGTTTGTTTCAATCCTATATACATGTAGTTATACCATAAAACTAACCTGTAAACATTTCATTTCAAGATGTGGTGGCGATTTTTAGACATTGCCCAAAATCTGGAGCGGTTATGTCCACGCAGGAAGAATAATCTGCATTGGAATACACAATCTGACAAACGTCACTGCAGTAACACTTCTCAGATTCAAATTTTTGGGGATAAAAAGTGATATCTTTTTCCATAATCGCAGTCCTTCGAAGTGAAAAGTTTCTAAAAATGCATTATACTATCCAAAGCTACTGTACTTCTTACCAAGTAAGTTTTTATTGACATTAATTTTTGGAGTAATTACCAAACGTCTACGATCCCTTTAAGATCCTAACACCTGCTCTGTCTGCCTCAGCTTCCGTGATTTACGCGGTAACATGTTCTCAAGAAGCCAGGCATAACAAGACCGGATAAATAAATAAATAAAAGTACCTTTATACACAGTCAGTCAAAAAATTATTTTTCTCAATTTTCTTTTATCACATGGCATGATCGGGATGACGCATATAATGTTAACAACTTAACATTCGAGTTCCGACCATGAAAGCTTTTAAATCTCCCCCCAACACACTATAGTACAACATTGATGTACCGGTACATGTACAAAATGTACCGCATCATTAATAAGTTTGAATAAAAAATTATGGTAGACTGTAAAACAACTTATAAGCAGCTCACTTTCACAATTAAGGCTTCCTCTGAGAGATGTACATGTACATGTACAGTACGTGTAATACACAAAAGACAAACGTATAATTGGTAATATACAATGTATGTGTACATGTACACGGAATCAGTTCCTAATCCTATACTTACTAAATACATGTACATGTACGTACAGTACATACCCGGTACATGTACATGTACATGTACATGTACATGTAAGGGCTGAAGTTGCGTTAAAATCAAATTGACGACGCTCCCACCTTTACTTTCCCCGTCCTTCTGCTTTTGTATGTTTTCCCTTCTTCTTTTTGTTCAAACAAGGAATCTCAGATTTCACCATATTTGTTATTTTGGGCAAGTCCTTCAGAAAATGAATCCTGTTGCAACGAAACTAAATGTAGTAATGCTTCGAAACTTAGGAATGACGTAGATGTGGGCACTCAACATTTGTCCATGGTTTGCATAATTAAAGATCAATAATCCATTTAGAGATAGAATTACATCTCAAACATATTGTAACTTTAAAATATTGTTGCGTAAATCAGCTCGCCATAGACGAATATTGTGAGCCTACTGTACGTCATTCCCAAATTTCGGTGCATTACTAGTTTTGTTGCAACAATCTTACTGTATTTTTGAAACAGCACTTTCAAGTACTAAAGATACACATATATCGTATGCGAATTGCTATGGGCGTTTTTAAAAGATATAAATAAAATAGTTCTTAGAAGACTCTGAGGATAGATTTTGAGCTCGACAAATTAAGAAACACCTGCTATCAGACAATTTATTGACTAACAGTAACATGCGTACCCTAAGAAATCTCCAGATCTGGAGATTTCTTAGAGTTCATGCAAACAGGTTAGCAACCCTTGCAAAGTATTTCTAGTCATGTGTAGATTATTACTAATATAAATGTATTAATAATATTAATAGTTTGTCATTTATGTAAAAAATATAAAACGAACAAAATGATACATAATATCAAGTAAACCAAAATGCAGAATTGATTATTTAAATAATGTCAAAATTATTAGTACATCCAGATAAAGTGAAGAAAACATTGGAATTTGAATTGAACAACTGCAAATTAATATTCAAGAAATTTAAACTCTGGGTAAAAGACAATAAAACAATAAATAATTTATTTGTTTAAAGCACTTTAGGCACTTTAGGCACGATAGGAATGGCTGAAATATTTCTAAGATTGCCATTATAAACATACGGACTGTACAGACACATGTACCAGTGTACCGGTAACAATGTGGCCTAATTAAAGTCGAGCAAGATTTGAATAAAAATTTGCGGCCCTCTAACTTTTACAATGACACAAAATTGTGTGTATTAAAAATGTACATGTAGATCTCCACCAATATTCCTGCTGATGACACAAAATGCATGAACATGATAAATCATGCGTACCCTATCATTACAACAGAGCCTTACATACTTACAAAATAAACTGTACTACCTAGTCTGTACTAATCGAACCTCAATGATTCACGTCTTGATAATAATGAGTCATTAGTTTTTCTGGGCATCATATTCATCAGCGGTGTGTCGATCTGTGCATGGAGGCATTTGGTAAAGCAAGGCTAGGTATAATGTCAGGGCCACAGTGAGGTAGTATCCCACTAATTTGAATCACCAAAGGTGCATGGTATTACCTTCACATTTCTCAATAGCAAGAATAAAAGGCTGATTTGTTCAGAGTGAAATCTCTCTCAATCTTATGCATTTTCAAAAGAGTAGTAAAGCTGATGGCAGAAAATCATGCATTCTGTGAGTGACAGACAATTAAAAAGTTACGCAACTGTATTGCCGCTTTATTTTGTGATCTTTGTGTACGCTAAAAATTGACAAATGTAAGTTTGCAAAATTGCCTTTTGAGGGAACACAAAACAATGGCGATTTGCATGACAAAACCCATGCATGTATCACAATAGAAGTTTTATTTTACTGTACCATATAGCCATTGTCGTGTGTTATTTTTTGTTCAAAATGTTTTTAATGGGTAAATGTACAGTATGTAAATAGTAATACCGGTAACACATACAGCACTTGTGTGCAAATTATTTGCAAAGGATTTGTTAATTTCATTATGCCACCCTGATTAGATTTTTTATTTAGTATTCAACATGTCTCACAGTCTCAGCTGTCAAGGAAAAAGAAACTTGGGAAGTCATCTCCTTTGACCAAATTAATGTTAATGTACATGTACCCGCGGTATGTACCCAAGCGTTTACACATAAATAATCCAGCTAATGTTAAAGGTAGGATACACCATTTGCAAATATCGAAAACTTTTACTACTGACTTATTAAAAAATATCTTACTTATTTGAAAGTAAATAATGATTCTAGGCATCCAACAAAATGATTGCGCTAGATATCCAGTAATTGTTCAAAAAACAAGAACAACATAAGAACCACTGCCCGACGCCGGTTGAAAACGAATGCCGTTTTTCTTGCTTTACTCAGCATCCATGATTGAAAAATTTCAGACAGGTCAGTTAAATGATATTTACTATAAAATACAATCACCCAAATCCACCCATTCATGATAATTCAAACAATTACCAATGGTGTATCCTACCTTTAAAATCCCTACTGATGCACGTACTTGTATATGATGCTTAACTGGGCCACCAAGTACTTGAGTTACTCTATAGGATATCAAGTGACCAATTTAATTCAGTTCCGTGTGATGTACAACAATCAATTTTGTCCTAGATAATTTCTGTTTGACACTGTTCGAGAAATTACAGATTGCAGGTTTGTGAATATACAATGTAGTCATACATTACAATTTAAAGTTAAACTGAGAATATAAAAAAATATTTTCACACTTTTTTGTGAAAAAGATTTGAAAAGGTGTGAAAAGTGTGAAAAACATTTCCCATAAAAATTATTAGAAAACCGTTTTCACACATTTCACAACATTTTCACACCTTTTCGTACAAGTGGGAAACCGATTTGTATACTGTACTTTACTTATTACACAAGTGCGAAACCGATTTGTACACACAGCTTTACCTTACATACGCACTGTGGACATTCCTTTGTCTTCGTGTAGTTAACAAACTTTGACTAAATACTCATTTTTCTCGCTTCCCCAAAACAAATTTACCCTCAAATTTGGATTATGGGCCTCTCAGCTGTCCCTTCTATCTTTTATATATATAACCCTAACCCGTTTTTCCTCTAGCGCTCTTTTTCGGAAACTGAAAAACGGATTGTGGACGTGTGCAAGTCCACAAACCGTAACCTCTTCCCGCATCGTGTGGACCTATATTGTTCGGAGGTCCACAGTGCGTATGCAAGACTAACTCACCTTTTCACACAAGTGGGAAACTATTTTCACACCTTTTCACACAGGTGATAAAATTCGAGTACGAAACGGAAAAAGGGAATGTGAATGGGAAATGAAATTCTTTTCACAAAATGTGTTATTAATTTAAATTGCACTTAACAATGTATGTACAGTACAATCACTCAAAAAGGATTATACTGTAAAATTACTTTAATTTAAGGGAATTAGTTTTTTCCAACATACTGTACATGCACTTGTAAATGTACTCGCGTTTTTGTATCACTGTGGAGACACGGCTTTGTTCTCGTGTACAAAATGGTTAGAAAGTCGAGCACGTTTTTTTAAATGCTCCCATTTTAACCACAATAATTTTTCTGTGTTCACGTCTCCAGAGGGTACCGTATTTCGCACCAATATTTTCCATTCATGTAAAACAAATTTATTGATGTCGTCATTTCAAAATGTGTCGTTAAAGTTTTAATGCACAATTCTGTCGGCGAACAATCCCATGTGGTATAGTACATAGGAAACATCTTTGAATATATTGTATGGAGAGCTTCAAAGGGTTATTTTGAAAAGATCCATTGGTTAATTAAGAGGACTCATTTCGCTACTGCACGCTAAAAGCTTTCTGGTGCTTTAGAGAGCTCAGGGGAATCTTGGTACATGTACATGTTTATAATGCACAGCAATATAAAAGATCCATATGAAAGAAGTTATTAAAGCCATTTTCTGACGGTTGTAAATTGTTATCTCGATTACAGAAGCAGGAAGAAGATTGAGAGGCTTTTTTAATTCCCAGAGGCACCTGCTTATTTTTGTTCATTTATAACTAGAAAACTTTTTTCCATTTAAATGTTGCAATTAGAAAAATCTACTATTTGTCTTTCTTTTAATATTTTTGGGGTCCATATTTTGGGGATAGTGAACGGTACAAACAACTACCTTTTTTAAAGAACAAAATCAAAACCAGGGCCGATATTCATAAAAGCCTGCTAAGACTAGTTGGCTGCTAAAATGGCCGCTAGTTGACAGTTAAGCCTAGTTGGAAACTAAGTGGTATTCATAAAACTTTGCTGAGCTTAGTTGGTTGCTAAGTAAACTCCTAACATTAGAGTTGATCTGGGGTGTCTCTAAGTCACTAGCTGGCAACTTGCCTGATATCCATGCAGCTGCGTGCTTAAAAATATCTAGCTGTCGAGCTGGTAACATTCTTAGGAAGGTGTTATGAATACAAAATTAGTTGGTAACCACGGAGCAGCAAACTACATATTTAGAGGGCTGCTAAGACCTAGTTGGCTGCTAATTTAGCAGGTTTTTATGAATATCGGCCCTGGTATTTATTTTTACCAATACATTATTTGTGGCTTGAAAAGGCAAGAACGAAATACGCCGACAAAAAGAAAGCGAAATGGGTATTTATACTCACACTAAGCGCTCCTTTTCTTTCTGCCTGATGCTGTAATCTCGCTGGATGACATCTAAGATTTGACGGCACTCGCCTTCAGAGAGATGAGACAAATTCAGCCTTCGACCCATGATTGCACCAGTAGATACTATTTTAAGCTGACAATTAAATCTTGTGATCTTCTAAGACAGCAGTCGCTATTTCTGCATTGTTTCAGCTGCTTTATCTGAAAGAAATGAAAAGAATTGTGTCAGACCTCTTAAGATTGTCTTTCAAAAAATTTCAATAATTAACTCGGGCATTTAATAAAGGCAAGTTTCAAAGTAGTCCAGTGGTTTTGTGACAAGTAGTCCAGTGGTTCTGTGACAAGTAGCCCAGTGGTTCTGTGACAAGTAGTCGTTTTGTGACAAGTAGTCCAGTGGTTTCAGTGGTTTTGTGACAAGTAGTCCAGTGGTTCTGTGACAAGTAGTCGTTTTGTGACAAGTAGTCGTTTTGTGACAAGTAGTCGTTTTGTGACAAGTAGTCCAGTGGTTTCAGTGGTTTTGTGACAAGTAGTCCAGTGGTTCTGTGACCACTCTTCCGGTGGTTCTGTGACAAGTAGTCCGGTGGTTTTGTGACAAGTAGTCCAGTGGTTTTGTGACAAGTAGTCCAGTGGTTTTGTGACAAGTACATTGTAGCCCTGTGGTTTTGTGACAAGTAGCCCAGTGGTTTTGTGACAAGTAGCCCAGTGGTTATGTGACAAGTAGCCCAGTGGTTTTGTGACAAGTACATTGTAGCCCTGTGGTTTTGTGACAAGTAGCCCAGTGGTTTTGTGACAAGTAGCCCAGTGGTTATGTGACAAGTAGTCCAGTGGTTCTGTGACAAGTAGTCCAGTGGTTTCAGTGGTTTTGTGACAAGTAGTCCAGTGGTTTCAGTGGTTCTGTGACAAGGAGTCCAGTGGTTTTGTGAGAAGGAGTCTAGTGGTTTTGTGAGAAGTAGTCTAGTGGTTTTATGACAAGGAGTCCAGTGGTTTTGTGACAAGTAGTCCAGTGGTTCTGTGACAAGTAGTCCAGTGGTTCTGTGACAAGTAGTTCAGTGGTTTTGTGACAAGTAGTCCAGTGTTTTTTTGACAAGTAGTCCAGTGGTTTCAGTGGTTTTGTGACAAGTAGTCCAGTGGTTCTTTGACAACTCTTCCGGTGGTTCTGTGACAAGTAGTCCGGTGGTTTTGTGACAAATAGTCCAGTGGTTTTGTGACAAGTACATTGTAGCCCAGTGGTTTTGTGACAAGTAGTCCAGTGGTTTTGTGACAAGTAGTCCAGTGGTTTTGTGACAAGTACATGTAGTCCAGTGGTTTTGTGGTAAGTAGCCCAGTGATCATATTCACAGTTATCGGTAAATTGGCACAAATGCACAAACAGATACTGTACCAGCAAAAATACTGTTGGCATTATTGTCTACCAAGTTGAACACTGACATTGAGAGTATAGGCCTCAAGGACAAACACAATTTGCTGTGATTTTATTTATCTACCCTCCAATTGACATACAAATGAGGCCTACCAGTACTTCTGTACACACCAGGGCCAACTATTGACTATCAAAACAGAATTCCAAGTTGATCACGGCCATATGCATGGTTTGACTTTGATAATGGTATGTAAATCACTGCTCATAAGATTCTTATAGTGTGTATGTTAAATTGAAGCCTACTAGAGTGAAGGCCAGAAAAATGATAAGATTTTGAGTAAACTTGTCAGGGATGTTGATACCAGACAAAAAGTACACCTGTGATGTAAGGGACATGTACATGTATGTATGTATGGGGTTATGGGGAGCGAATATATTTTCCTGATAGTGATACAGAACTGATTAAGTGATAGGGTACAAAAAAGAAGAAAAAAAAGTTAATCACAATTTTATCCCAACTCCTTTTGGTGATTTACTTAATCTTCCTCATCCTTGCAAATCCCAACACCTTGCTATTAAACTGTGCACTAAACAGCTTGTGTTGGAGTTTGGCTGGATGGGACCGTTAGGGTTAATGATAAATCATAAAAATCTGCATAAATTTTTTTTTCACAGTCCACTATATCTGCTACACGTACTGTTGTACATGTGTACAAAATTAATAGCATGAATTTACACAAAACCATAGCACCATCTAATGTTTAATCTTAAATTCACAACTCCTGCCTGCCTCGGTGCGAAATACGGTACCCTCTGGAGACTTGAACACAATAGGGGCAATGGGAAAGGGTCTCCAAAGGGTAATATAGGGTAAAGGGTAATATAGGGTATATTGGGTCGAAATTTCAACCCAGGAAAATAATTGTGGTTAAAATGGGAGCATTTTTAAAAACGTGCTTGACTTCCTAACCATTTTGTACACGAGAACAAAGCCATGTCTCCACAGTGATACAAAAACGCGAATACATGTACTGTGCCAATTAAACGGTGAGGCAATATAAGAAGAAATCCTTAAAAGAACCACAAATAATAGACTTACATACACGGGTACACAGCCCTTTGAGACAAAGTATAAAGCATCTACATCTATTACAAGATAATTCAGCAACCGCTAGTCATGTATACATGGTTCCCTCATCATTCGTCCGGTTGATCTACGGAACAACACCTAGGGTTCATGCGCGGCACTGTTTGACGTGCCAAACAATAACCGCGCGGCTGATCCAACGATGTAGCTCCCTGCGTCTTGGGAAAACACCGCGGCGATTGATGTGACAGAGCAGCAGTAGACAGGTTATTACGGCTGACAGGAATATTCCACATGTTGAATAGGGGTATAGGTCTGGATATATTTGAGGGGCATAATAATATTACCGACAGCGAGCAGATGGGGATTAGTCACGAAACTACGTTACTGGAAACTACTGTACCGTGTCGGTCCCTTAATTGTGATTGCTTCTGTCCATGAAGTGTGTAGTGGTAGATCTCAAATTACAATTTTCAATCTGCACACAAAGCAGACAATTGAGCAAGCAAGCATGCACATGTACCACACACTGTGTCTTCAATTAATTAACTCACACCCCTACATCTGTACATAAATAGCACTTATCACTAATGAAGGATTTCTCAATGCTTTGGCATTGGCCAAACAACAAAAATCAGTTGCCGAAAAATGACATTTTGAATAAAATTACTTTGATGCAGAACACTGATAATTCACTGAACCGTGTATACGTCATTGGATATTAATTATTTAAAGCGAATAATGATACATTATGCATACATTAAGTTCCAAAAAGAATGGAATATTAAAGCAATTATATGGACCACACCATACCTAATTTGCATGTATACACGTAATTTGTTTTAGTGATTTTACACCTGAAATCTACGATTTCTTTTAATGACTGATAAAATAACGCATTCCGACAACAGAACGTTATTTAAATTGAGGCTGTGGCATAAATATATAATTCTCCCGTCTGAAGGGACCTTTTTTTGACTAGCCCTTAGTCATTTAATTTCCAGGGATATTCTGTGACAAAAATTTACCATTCACGAGCCTTTAATACATGTATAGAATTGAGGAAAGATCTAATTTTAACATGTGTTACATATTACAAGGAATTATCCAGATAGTTTTATCACACTTTTATGAACACATTTTAAAATTTAAGAAAGTAGGAAAGATTCTAAAAATAGAAGGCACTATCCTGCATTCAATGAGTAAAGTAAAACAGAAAATGTTCAGTTAAAACAAATTCAACACAATAGATCTTGAACCGTCACATGCTGTGTCAAATTTCCTAAATTAATTTAGAATACCGTAGCTAGACTGCTCAATGTCACTGTGGATCTTTGACTGATTAAATATTGTTTTCTAATTTAGATTATCTATGTGTCAAACTTTTGTAACTAAGAAAATGGAAAGAGCAAGTCATTGTGTACAAAAATGTGTTTGGGAACATCTTAAACAATCAGGACTTAGGAGGTTTTTTTACAACAATTTTTTTTGTAAGGGATGATAGTCAAGTATGAAATTAGGTAAAAATTCTAAAAGATCATAAATCTCTTCTAAGATTCAAGAATCCAATTTCGGTCTGAACATTTTCATGCCCGTCTTCTTCATAAAATACAGTCTACAAAATACAATCGTTAACACAGGTCCTTTCAATCATACAAAAATTCAACTAATCTCTTATGGCATATATTTGTTATGAATTTTTGCAAAACCACTCTCGAGCGGTTCACTCCGAGAGACCTTCCCAATCACGTACGCCATCTTAAAAACCTGCCCATTCTATCAACGTAATGCGCATCTTTGTTTCGACCGGTATATCCGATAATCAAATAACGCCATTCCTCCCACCTCTCAATAAATGTCAGTGCTGCATGACCCCTCATTTACATCCACGCGCTGTGCGCCTCCATATCGATATCTACGGTTCAAAAAGATCTCTGATGTTTTTAAGCTACGAACAAGAAGACGGTGAAGAAAAAAAAAGGAGGCGAAAACAGAAGAACGCAAGCAGCATGTGACAAGATTAAGCGACAGCGCTTCCTTCACCGCCTTCGGGCATCGTGAGAAGAAATTTACCGGGGAAACGCGAGGCCTGAATCTAATTAGATTCCTCTGGGCTTGAAACGCAGGACTGCGCTCCCGTCTCACTAAAATTACAATGACATTAGTCTGGCTAGATTGCTCAAAGGGCTTCAGTCGGGAGTAATAATATTCCAACAGGTTTTTTCTTTTTTCTTTTAACCTTTTTTTTAAATGGCTAACTTCGGTTGTAATTTCCTTCTTTTTCACCCCGCTTGATTTAAGAACACAGACCGCACACTGCCGATTACAATTACATACATGTACGTGCTTTTATGCGCATATAGTACACAGCCACACCGCACCCCAGGCAAAAGAAATCATTTCTCCACTCTTTCCCACCGATATAGTATACACTTATCTTGGCAATCTCCTGCATTTACTGCTGGCTTGCCAAATGTCCGTAGAAAATTTGCCATTTATATTCAGCAATTACGGTAATGCTATAAAGGATGGGCATGCCCGAACTACAAATTAGATCTACATGTGTACGTGTAGCCGGCTGAAAAGTACTGGCAGATTTTTAGAAGATTCAACAAATATCAAGTGATAATTAAGCGGATACATACATTTGGGGGTTAAAATTATCGGATGTATATTTTTATTAAAATGCTGCAATTGTTTTTCTTTAACAAAAAAGTGATTTCAAAAACAGAAATGCAATGAGAAAAAAATTATATTTAAAAAGTAAATACATTGAATGGTACAATATGTTGATGATATTGTGATGTACATGTACCGATACATGATACTGTATCATACACTTGTCATATGTACATGTACAAAGTATACTGGTATGCGCGCACTTATTCTTTACGTCTTTTTCACTACAAAAAATGTATTCCGTATACATACATACATGTACCGGTACATCCTAAATTTACAAATAAATGGTTTGTATCAAAGTGGGTCACATGCCTCCCTTAGTGGTATTGTTGGAGCCCGGTGAAATACAACAGCCTTATTTTCCTTCCACCCCCACATTAACCACTTCAGTTTATTGATCGCAATATTTCCAGACACCTTTACTGATGATGACTCAAATAGCTCAGGGGAAACCAAGGGACAAGTAAGCGCTCGCATCTCTATAGTTTTCTTCTCCTTCCTTTTTCTTTTTTCATTGCTTCTTTTTCAGAAAGAAACCTTCGCAGACATGAAACATCCAGAGGGGAAGATTAAAATTATTCTTGGTTGTGATATTTGTATTTACAGAATGACAAATTTCATTTCCAGAGATCGGTATCATGAGATATTTTAAGAAATTGGGATCATTACTCATCATTTTGAGATGACACTGTCTGCGGGAATAAAGAAGTCTACCTACTTTCATTTATAAATCAAATAAGTTAAGAGGGCCTCATATTTCGATCTTAACAAGATCTTCTTCAGAGACATAATGACTGTGTACAAGAAACAAACATATATAGGGCAACATACAGCATAATGCACATCGGGGTTGGCAGGAGAAACACTTAAGAAAAAGCATGTACAGAGTCCAGTGGAACAACAAAAGGAGAATTAGGCTGAGGGATTAAAAGGAAAGGTCAGTGTGGGTAGGATCAAAGAAAGAACTAACAAAGAAGTATTAATAGGAAAAATGTGGAGGAGGAGGGGCGGTTTAGGACAATAGACAGGGAAAACTAGAGGAGTGAAAACAAACAAGAACAAACTTTCATTTATATTAAACACAAATCTATTTGAACTGTTTTCTTAAAAGCATTTAAAATGAAAACAAAAATAGTTTTCAAAATCAATTTTTTTAAATTACAAAAATTCCCTTCCCTTCATGCATACATACATACTGTACATGTAAGTATGCAGGGGGAGATCTACATGTAGCTTTAGAAAAACAGGAGGGTGATATGAAATCGTCAATGGTTTTTCATTCTAAAGTACCGGGTAATTGGAGAATACATTTTGTAACCTTAGCATTTAATTTATTAATTTTTGTCTTTTTTTTTTACTATCATGTACACGTATACATGTAGTACACTGTACAATCAGCGGATGACGGGACCCATGTGCACTTGATCTTCCATGCCATTATTAAATATAAATTTATTTCCCCAGCTCTGATGGCCATCTGCCCAGCAGTTTTCACTAGGCTACAGTACATGTATGTATACTGTGGGATATTATTCATATGATACACATGGTGGATAATGTCAGCCATCTGTGTGCATCCACAGACAAAGAGCACAAGCACGATGTATGCAAGTCATATGTGATGCGATCAAGCAAAATCAGTCGGAACTTGGCAATTCTTGTTTTGAGATCGGGCCAAAATATGTTCGTAGGGGGGAAAAAAAATCAAAATTTACAAAAACAGAAGGGGAAAATATTTTTCTTTTACATGAAAATACTCTTAACCAAATTCAGAAGGAAAGTGATACAAAAATATGATTTTCTCAGTTTCTTTATTTTTAACGTGCTGTGTTCAAATGGTTGTAATTTTTTAACCATAGGTCGTATTCACATGGGGTTTTCACTACAAAAGAATATGTAAAAATCCCCAAAATGACCAAGGCCTACTTCAGACTGATTTTGCTTGATCGCATCACATATGTACATGTAGTTTGTCCTGGAAATGCAGTGACTTTAATTATGTTTTATATCTCGTTCCATTTGTGCATGTTAAAGGTAGGTTACACCATTGGTAATTGCTTGAATTATCAGGAATGGGTGGATTTGGGAGATTGTATTTTATAAAAAATATCGTTTAACTGACCTGTCCGAAGTTTTACAATCATGGATACTGAGAAAAGCAAGAAAAACGGCGTTCGTTTTTAACCGGCGTCAGGCAGTGATTCTTATGTTATTCTTGGTTTTTTCGCAATCGCCGTTGGAACAACGACAAGATATCTAGCGCATTATTTTGCTAGATGCCCAGAATCATTATTTACTTTCAAATAAGTAAGATATTTCTTAATAATTCGGTAATAAAGATTTTTGATATCTGCAAATGGTGTATCCTACCTTTAAATACAACCTCCTAAATCCACCCATTCCTGACAATTCAAGCAATTATCAATGGTGTATCCACCTTTAAACATGAATTTTCTGTGTCACCTTAAAAACGAGTAAAATGACACAAAAATGTATGCATACCTTGTACCATTGTGCCTATTCTAAATAGTTCAATTACATGTATTTAAAATGCATTTACACAGTCCCGACAAAAAATAAACTTTAACATTTTCATTTTTCCTTGTGATTATTGGTGCATTCAGAAAATGCACAATGCCGGAATTAGGATAACCAGAATTTGAAATCTCTAAATTCCTACGACTACTAAATTACTTACATTGTACTGTACATCTAGAACACTGTATGCATACTAACACATCCACAACGTGCTGAATGCCAAAATCATGGCAACTCCCGAGACCCTTTTGCAGCGATGTCTCTGTGTTACTGTAAGAACTAGATTATTATGAGTTTGTAGGCTGTGCGCATGCATGCAGCGTCCCCCCTCTGTATGATTTGTGGGTGATTAAATATTGACAAATAGCCAAGTGGTCTGCCGGCCACAAAGCGCAAAAAAAATTCAGAGGTAAAGTGGGGTCTGAAATCAATACCATTGCGGTATTATGATGGGAGGGAATGGGGAAGATAGCGGGATCTGGGAAACTGTGGCATCTCTATGCAAACAAATGTCTGATGCTGGGACTTGTTGAATTTCAGGGGGTAGGTAACCGTAATGAAAAGGACATGCTATCTAGTGCAAACTACATGTATGCCTCGCATATATATCTCATTGTAAATAAAACAGGTGAATTAGGCAAAGTTATGTTCATAAACGTGTGCATGTACCGTATCGATGTTTGTTAACCAAAAAATGCAAAGTACTACATGTACATGTATTAATTACTTATTTGTTTATTTATTAATATCTTGTCTAATTTTCTATAACCTTGCAAAGAGTTTTTGGGAAACGTATACATGTGGTACTATCCCTTAGAACCTAAAGTTTGTTGTTTGTTGTTTGTTAACGTCTCCCTTATGTTAATTAATTTCTGAATAAAGATTTGGGGAAAAAAGACACACACGATTGTTGGTTTTAAAAACATGACATAATGACTTAAAACATTATTTTAGGATTGATTATTATGATCAAAATTTTTAGAATTTGACACTTTTGACTGGGTAAAGTCGGACGCTATACAGTAAGATCAAAATAATTTGTTTAGGCTTCACCCCTGTTAACCAATGATCCTCAATAAGATCCACCATGCACGCATAATCTCATCAGCTCATTCATCTCCCCAAGCCAAGTCCGCATTTTACCACCTAGGAATTGCATCCCCAATCTCATCTAAACTAAGACATAAATAATGTATCACCGTGCGCGTCCTTGAATTTACTACACGCAATGCTCGGCACATCATATCACACACCTGTGACATTTGAGTGGGAGAGATAAATGCACCACAGGAACATCTCGAGATGACCTTGCAGCCTCCCTAAGAGATCCATTACGGCATCAAATTCACTGCATCTCATCTATTGCTCTCTGAGTCTGAATAGTAGCAAATAAATGTGACCTGTCATCACAAAATGTGCGTAAAGTTGCACGGAGTAATTTCCCAGTACGGCCAGTCAAAGTCAACATTTGAAGGGGTGGTCGATTTTGAGATTATATGGTTTTTTTAAAGACTTAATCCCCAACAATCAATTCTCAATTTTTCAGGATGATCAGATACAAAAAAATTAGTTTTTGAGACAATTTTGACTATGCCTCTCTTTGCGCGTTCACACAATTTCTCGCAAGAAATGCCCGTTTTCTCATAATCTCTGTATTAAGACTCCAGACTAAAAAATATAAAAAATATTGAGTATCAATGTTATATACCATTGGAAAGCTCTGTTTCCACAGAATTTAGAAATACCCATATATAAATTTTTGTTTTGCCGACTTTACGCTCATTTTGTTACATGACAGGTCACAAATAACATTATCATGTGCACGGCCCTTCTCATAATACTGCATGCTCGTCAATGCAGTTGATGTCAGAGTTATGATGTACATACACCGTATAGTTCAAACAATTATAAGGGTTGACGGTGGTTGTGGCTCGAAGGGTTCTCTTGCATTACTATTTAATAGTTAATTTAAAAAAATCCTCCAGAGCCACAAATTACCAAGATTCAATTCCCAACACCATTTATATGGTAATCATGTAGTTTTTCAGAATAAAAAGAGTATGTTTTGGGACTTAATTACCTTAATTACAAGCAGAGACAAATTACCAAAAGGTCGACATTCTTCGGGGTAAATAATGGTATTTTGATGCAGAAATAATGGTACTGGCACACGAAAATGGACTTGGCTTAGGCGATAATGTCAACTAAAAATTTTGCACCCCCCATAACAAATTCTGCGTACGGGCCCCTGCAAGTCCCTGTACCGCAAATCATATGAATACATGTAGTAGGAAATATGGAAATATAGCCAGCTTAATTTTGTGGAAAGCTGGGAGGAAAGCAAGAACTCTACGCATGACTCGGGGTGCAAATTATAAAACTGCAATTAACCCCAACTATATACATGTAATGAGTATTAGGAACTATCCCTTTCTCATCTTTGGCCCTTGCAATACAATATCCTAGACCGAGTTACTGGCCTCTAGTTATCGCTTTTTCAACATTTGGACATCATCTGGCGGTACCGCCAGATGATGTCCAAATGTTGAAAAAGCGATAACTAGAGGCCAGTAACTCGGTGTGCTGTGATATTAAACTGTGCACTACATGTATGTGAACTCCACCAAATCCTAGTGTTGGAGTTTTGCTGATGGGGATCGAAACTGAAATAGGCTTGACTACTGTATGTGCTGCAGGATCAACACGCAATGCGGGGTACGCGCAACGTACACGTCTAGGAAAGTACTCCGATCAAGACGGGTTGGCATGCATTGAAACCAGTCAAGTTCATGTTAAAATCACCAAAATTAAAAGCACGTATACTTACAACATGCGATTATAATCTTACGCAGGTTTCCGGCAAATGTTGGGAATCCTGCTGGAATAAACAACGATCAGCAACGGCAAGAGCAAAATAGTAACTTATTATTTATACCATACTTAGGAATATAAAGAGGACTTGAAAATACTAGCAACCACCGACGCACGCCCCGCACATGAATGAAAAAAGGATTATAAACAGAGAGGGCGCACTTCCGAGTTAACGCGGAAGCGGGGAAACTGAATTGTTCAAATAAACATGTGCTCATCATTATCCAGATTGATTCTGAAGGAACTTTTCTATTTTATCCTCGACTTGTGAATAAGTCACTTTTATACTCAACCCATATTGTTCTAAGCGCTTTATTATTTTGCACGAATAGAGCGTTCTTGAGACATTTTAACACAGTACTGCAGATATATAAAGGAATTTGCATGCTGTCTGTCATGATGTGTGTGGTACAAAAAACAAAACAAAAACACTCTTATCATGCAAAAACAATTAAGCGCTGAAAACAAAAGGGACACAATTAGTGGCAGATATAATCCCCCAGTTTCTGGGTCCAGTCGGTACGAACCGAGTAAATTATGAACAGCGGCAAAGGGATGTTTTAGCTCGAATTGGGCCTCGACTATGTACATTGTACATCCCTGGAAATTGGTGTATAAACCAATTACTTTCATCCAAACTTTGGCACAGTTTTCACATTTTCTTCAAATTAAGGTCAAGTGACAAGCAGGCCCTATAGTTAACACTGTTAGTTACTAAAAAAGAAAAAAGTTCACCAAGTTTAAGCACATCACATGACTGGCTGTTTATTCCTCTCCTGCGATATACAAAGTACAATGCATGCCATTATGATGCTCTCACATATTAACAGTGCACATATTTAGAATTGTTTTGGCTTGTTTAATGACCTTTATGCTGGTTTTTACTTATTCAAGCACCTTTTCAATCCTTCCCGTTTCAAAATCCTAAATATCCCATTTATTTGTCTTGCATATTTAAATATATAAAATATCGTCTAATGGGAGAAGTGCATTTGCTCATTAATGTGTATACATTGACCAATGGCAGAAAAGTAAGTTGCTCATTAATAATGTGTGATGTAGTACAGCAATCCAATAAACTGAGCAGTTTTTCCTTACAATTATGTTAATGATGGGTGGGGGACATGGGCTCTCCTTTTTTATCTGACATAACATAAAACTTTAGGAATAACAATTTTGTACATGTCAACATTCTGTTGTGCTTGACGTAGACACTTTTAATACAATGTATTTACAATCGGTATAAATATTTACAAAAAACCTAGTTTTCAAGAAATGACACAAAGTCTGTTAGCTGAGCGATGTGCTGCTCGCTAGGAATGGCCTGATCCATTTGAGAAACTGTAAAAAGAAAAAAAAGAAAAAGAAAACTGAAAAATCCTTATATTATCCATTGATACCAATAACAGTTTAGCTATAACAGGTGAACAAAACGTGCAAAAGAGAAAAATCACACAGACAGGTTTTACATTGATCGACCTAAATCTCAGTTCTAGCTTTTCAAGACAAAAAAAGGTCATTACTGTAATATAAATTAGTATCATTTTATCACTTTTATAAGCAATTTCTTACACTATTTGCAAAGCTAAAATACAAAATATGAAATATATTACATACCAGGCTTTTTGGGTGAAATCATCTTGTTATCTGCATTGTAATGCCACCCCTCTGCTGTTACAGCTAAAATGATTGAAAGAAAACAACAATTCTATGATTTACTCTCTGAATATGGAATTACTGAAATGAAAACTTATTTCTAAAAATGCAGGTGAACTTGAGATTTCTTTTTCAGGGACTAAAGTAGGAAAAAGCAAGAAATAGCAGACACTTCAAGAACAAAGAAGAAAAAGTAGAAGCAAGGTAAAACAAGGCCAAAGAAAGGAATAGGATTAAATACTTGATCCTGTACAGTATAACATATGTGACCTGGCACCACGAAATGAGCGGAAAGTCGCACATGGCCAAAACGAGTTATTGGCCGAAACGTCAATTTTTCAGGTGGGAGGTCGGTTTAGAGTTGTTAACGTTTTTACCTACAAACAACCCTTCTTTATCATATCCCAAAATTGTATAGCTCAATTAAAACTCTAAAGTGTGTTTTTTGGTGGCTGAATTGCACTGAGTGATAGTATAGTCGGCACGGTTCACAGACTTTGAACTCCGTTTTCTCAAAACAAAAGAGCATGACTTCAGCACTTTCAAAAAAGAGTATAGCGGCGGCTAGGAATAAGCTACAGCAACACACAATATATCATTTGAAAGCTTAGGACT
Source organism: Crossaster papposus (assembly GCA_037893245.1). Classification (NCBI taxonomy): domain Eukaryota; kingdom Metazoa; phylum Echinodermata; class Asteroidea; order Velatida; family Solasteridae; genus Crossaster; species Crossaster papposus. Next base: position 630,835 of record JBAIAA010000710.1, read on the forward strand.
TCTTTCTAGAATTGTAATAATGTCAATTTTGTCATTTTGCGACTTTCCACCCATTTTGTGGTGTCAGGTCATATATGTGACATGTCATCACAAAATGAGCGTAAAGTCGCACGGAGTGATTTCCCAGTACAGACAGTCAAAGTCAAAATTTGAAGGGGTGGTCGATTTTGATATTATATGTTTTTTGTTAAAGACTAAATCCCCAACAATCAATTCCCGATTTTTCAGGATGATCAGATAAAAAAAAAATTAGTTTTTGAGACAATTTTGACTATGCATTTCTTGCCTTTCACACAATTTCTCGCAACAAATGCCCGTTTTCTCATAATCTCTCATAACTCCAGACTAAAAAAGAAAAAGAAAAAGAGGACACATCTCATGTGTGTATTGACTGCTTGCAATATGATTTCTGAACTTTTGCTTTACTGGAAATACTAACATGTGACGGCTTGATCCACAGGCAGGCCGACATATGCTGCAAACTCATCCGCTTCTATCGTTGTGTAGCCTTCACTTATGAGGTGAAACATTCTTTGCCTGACATTCTCTGCAAAAGACATGGAAAATACGTGTACGGGCACTAAAAATGGAGACGAAACCCATGCACATTTCTTTTTAAATATTCAAACCGGCAAAAGATATTTCAATATTCGATTGCTTTTGTTTATCCTCCAACGCACCTCAACATAGACCCCGCATCAAAAAACCTGTGTATAATCCTTCAGTGCACACAGCAGGGGCCAATTTCATAGAGCTGCTAAGCACAAAAATATGCTTAGCATGAAAAAAAATTAGGCAGAAAACAAGGTTACAGACCAAATTTTCGCGTTATCTTTTATTGTTTTTGATAGATAATCAGCTGGTTTTTTGCTTAGCATGAAAAACACGTAGAATTTTGGCTGGTAACTTTTTTTAAATGAGCAAGACTTTTTTGTGCTAAGCAAATTTTTGTGCTTAGCAGCTCTATAAAATTGGCCCCTGGAGTGAATTGGCATGTACCACTGTCATGCAGTGATCTGCCCTCATAGAGAAAGAGTTACAAAATTTGGTATATTTAGGGCAGCCCAACTGAACAAAAATTATAAGGCATGATATCAACACCGAGTCGGTTTAACCCTAACTCTGCTGAAACAAACAGGATCCAACCAGTTGACATTTCCGTTGAAACCTGTTCGACTGAGCAGGCAAGTCATTTCATATTTTCTGGAACACATTTATTCATTCATTCATTCATTCATTCATTCATTCATTCATTCATTCATCATCATATTGCTGCTACAAGTTTACAAACATTTAAATTAGAAACTTGGTGAAAAATATAAAATAAAATAATAAACAAATGGAATACATTTTGTATGAAGCGTACAAGTCTAAAATTAAAAGTCAATATGAATTGTAATAATCCAATAATATTAGGTTTATCAAGAAATTATAAGTTAACAAAGTAGTCAGGTTCATAATGTACATATTGAAAGTTTCGTTAACTTTTTGGGGGGATTTGCTAAACTATACATTTTTGGAAACGTTAGGATATACTTAACAGGAAAACCAATGTTTACATTTGTTTTTAGGTTCTTTTGAACAAAATGGTTCTTTAATGTGACGTGACACATGAAAAGTCATTGGGTGTCACAATAAAGGTCCATTTTTTTCAATGCCCTATATCTCTGGAAGTATAAGCCCGATTGGATTCAAACTTGGTATACAGGTATGGAGGGATGTGTTATAGATATAAATTGAAGTGACATCATGATGACGTCATCGTGTGATTTTTTATGATTTTGTTTCATTTTTGGACCTTTAAGCCATATCTCATCAACAGAACAAAATAAATTCAAAATTCTTTTTGTAATAGGTTTATTTGGTCATAGACATATGCACACAATTGTGAAAAATGTGTGACGTCATCATGACGTCGTAAAAATGCCATTTAAAAAAATCCAAGATGGCCGCCATAAAGAACCTAAGAGCAAATGTAAACATTGGTTTTCATGTTAAGTATATCCTAACGTTTCCAAAAATGTATAGTTTAGCAAATCCCCCAAAAAAGTTAACGAAATTACACATTGAACTTGACGAAAGCAGCAATATGGTGGTATGGGCAGAAGCCAATGGCTTATGCCAGAACAACACAAACAAAAAACAAGACATGAATAGACAACAACAAGATTACAAAAAACAAATGCAATAATATAATAAAGTGTGATAAAGTGTGCCTGCCTAGCTTGAAATAAATAAATAATAACACCAAGTTGGACTCGGTTGGATCCAACAGCAAACATAAAAATAAGACACAATTGGATTCAGTTGGATTAAGCAGGCGAATCATTTTGGTACCCAACAACTTGTTGAGTTGGACTGAGTTGGATTGAGCAGTAAAGTCATTATGAGTTTAGTTGGACTATATGTGACCCGTTCCAGGAAAAAGGTGACATAAGTCACAAAAACTTAAAATAGAGTTATGTACATGATTGAAAGGTCCAAGATATAAGCTTTCATTTGGTACATAGTACAGCTCCATAGCCCCTCCCGTTCCGGTGATATGACGTTTTTGCATAATAATGGTTCCATGGAATTCAAAATACACAACTGAGAAAACAGGCTCGGAAACACAACACAACTAAGACATTACATTGGAACCATGCACTTAAAAGGTTTCGTTTCACTTTATTTATCGAATTCCAGCTTTTTGTTAATTTAACCTAAACCTTTGGTTATTAAAGATTCCATTTAAGACAAAAAATGAAAATCTAATTTTGACAAAAATATTTACCCTATTAACTTTAACAGGCCATTACTCATAAATGCATACCGCGACTTTTTGTCACCTTTTCCTGGAGCGGGTCACATATTGGATTTAGCAGGCAGGTCCTGATGAGGAACCATTAGGGGAGTTAGGGTTAAGTTGAAGAATTCAATGTGAATAATTCAATGTGACCCCATCTCACCCTACCCCCTACCCTCTCCCTACCCCTCATTGCCCATACCCACCTGTAATAGCCCCCATGATGGGCTTGACTGCCTCAGACCACTCCTTGTTGAGTGCGGCGTAGGTCGCGGGGAAGTTCCTCTGCCACATGTTCTGGCCCACAGCCCAGACCAGTCCTACCTCTGGGTTGGCTGTTTTGATAGGTTGAGGTAGCCTCTTCCATAGAAATTTTGCATTGTTCCTGAACACAAATTTATTTTGATGGTACAAGAAAATCCTTCAAAGAAATACTGTTTTTGTAGAATTCAAGTGTGATAGAAAGTGGCTCTATTAACAAACTACTGTACAAGTACATTGAATATTAGTAGACTGAATATTATCTTTAACCCTAACCCTCCAGGGTATTTTGGCTAGAAACCCTGCCAGACGCAACAGATTGCATACTTTGTCACATTGACTTGTGTTCAGAGTCCAGCAAGGTCAAGCAGTCACCACAGATGCACTGTGCTGGGTCTGGCAGGGTTAGGGTTAACCAGTTCGCGCCGGGATTATTTTAACAGCGCCGAGCCGACGGGCGGGATTATTTTTAACGAAACTCGATCCGAAGCGGGTTCAGGCTGATAGTGCCGGGAAGCACACCCACGCATTTCCGGCCTTGCGCGCTGCTGACATACATTTCCGAACTTGAACTTGGCGTGTTTATGCGTCATCCGTTTTGAATTTGGGGAAATTTTTGCGTTTATATACGTCATCCGGCGCGAACTGGTTAAGCAAGCTTGAATCTTCAATCCTGATTGGTCGATCGATCCACTGCCACAACAATATGATATTATTCAATTTATCACCATTGATAAATCGAGCTCTAAGAGTAAGATGCATGCACTAATTCCAAATGCACAACTTATAGGTTTACTTTTGAAAAGTTTGTGCACAGCGTGCATGATTTTTCTTTAATGTTTGTCAAGATTGCTTGATGATATATGTGACCTGTCATCACAAAATGAGCGTAAAGTCGCACGGAGTGATTTCCCAGTACGGCCAGTCAAAGTCAAAATTTGAAGGGGTGGTCGATTTTGAGATTATATGGTTTTTTTAAGACTAAATCCCCAACAATCAATTCCCAATTTGTCAGGACGATCAGATAAAAACAAAATTAGTTTTTGAGACAATTTTGACTATGCCTTTCTATGCCTTTCATACAATTTCTCGCAAGAAATGCCCGTTTTCTCATAATCTCTGTATTAAGACTCCAGACTAAAAAATAAAAAAATAAAAAAATTTAGTATCAAACCTCCAAGTGTTATATACCATTGGAAAGCTCTGTTTCCACAGAATTTAGAAATAACCATATCTCAATTTTGGATTTCGCCGACTTTACGCTCATTTTGTGATGACAGGTCACATATGTAAATTCGTTATCCCACTTGCCCTTGTGGAACATGGAAAATGTGGTGCACGGGACCCCATGACAATTACTTGAAACACTGGCTGCATTATCCCATCCTATCTTCTCATGCTTGTCATGCTTGTGTGGATAACTAAAATATCAACTGTGTGAACACAAATTATAATTAATAGAGAGCGTGAAGACTCACATGTCATTATTCAAGAGGTACAGAGCAAGGAGTTTACAGTAAACTTCTGGAGTAGCGACACCTCCTGGAGCCTGGTGATAAACAAAATAAATAATTAATTGGCCGATTAAATTAATAAATACAAATAAATAAACTAAAACTTTGCCCCAATACATTCTTCCCAATTTCCCATACACTAGCAAAAACATGCTTGAAGTAGTCGAGGAACTTTATTATTATTATTATTATTATTTATTCGGCCAATAGCAACATACAACAAACAATTCACAAAATAAACAGATTTAACAAAAACAATCCAATTCCAGCTGGCCAGGATTGCCAAAAGTATAATCAAACACTCCGACTCGAAAGCCTGTCAATCCTTACTCGAATGGTAACATATAAACAAATACAATCTCGATAAATATTACAACTTTACAGGAATTACAACTTTAAATTAAACAAGAAAAAAAACAAGAAAAGGATGATTAAATGATAGTGAATAACATTGACAAAAAATTTTCAAAAATTACAATTTTTACAATTTATCAATTTATCAAAGGCAAGAAAAGCTGACGTAAAACAAATATTATATATAGTCGTAACAAATTGTACTTTATCTAAACACTTACTATTGAAAAAAACTTTGTTTTGTAATGTAAACTTACGTAAATTATCTTTGAATTCGCTGTTGATCATTACACTAACAACAATACTAAAAGAAATCGTGGAAACAGCGCCCTCGCGCGGGCTATACGCTTAGCCGTGCCTCAGCAGCTGCATTGAAACTACACCACGTGTGACAATGGTGTGACTGATGATAAACAAACACCGCGTGGCAACATAAGCCTGATTTATTCATTCAGAAACTTTAACGACATAGCCCATGACTTTTAATTGTCACAATGGTTGAAAAATAACACAGTTATAAGAAATACTCACCTCTAATTCTTGTAATTCACACTGCACAAGCAGTTTTTCTGCGTCCAAGGCGGCCGCCATCTTTTTCTGCTGGTACGCCAGAAAGATTATACGTCATTATGGGTAAACAAGATGGTGCACCAGCGAATATATAGGACTGACTATTTTATAGTAGGGGTGGAAAAGGTGTCGTTTTATTCCATATGGGAACCATGTTTGGTGCGCGCGCCGCGCTGTGTGCTGCCGCGGCAGCACACAGCGTACCGTACGGCGCACGCGTTGGCTCGGCGACAGAAATGGGCGACGTGAATGGGAGAGGATTTGTCAAGCACGGAGGAATAATAAGTGTTCTTATTGGGTCAAGTCCTCCATGGGTCAAGTGGCAAAGTCAAAATATTTTTTACTTTTTTGAATTTTGCCGTGTTTTTATTGACGACATTTAACTACCTTTATGTTGTAATATTCTTAAATAAAATTAAAAAAATTAATGCATGACGATAAAATATCCTGCGCGCGTGCCAAAATTGAATTAGCGTGCACAATTCACAAGTCGAGCGCAATCAATGAGTGCAAATTTAATTAGTTATTGACTTTAATTTTACAAAAAGGCGCCAGGGGCATAACAGTTTAAAACAGTGATGTAATGTTAAGGGCTAGCTTATCCATAGAGCCTATTTTATGTTATTTTTGTATCATTTTCAAGAAATCTACAAATTTGATACAAAGTTACATTCCCCCATCCGGGAATGGAACAGGACACCAGGTGTTTTGGAGATCTTCAACAAAACACAAAAACCGCGAACAAAGAGGGCTTCGACGGCTCGATAAGTTCTGCTGCTTGCTCGGCTGTGTGTGTGTACGATACCGTATACCCCGTACCTACGACCATATCACGATGACAAAAGTTAATACCAAGCGAATCGACATGGATTCTCGGAACAACGCCATTTCCTTATGAAAATTGGCAAGGAATCAGCTGGAAAGGTAAGATTTTCTGGACAGAAGTCGATTCTTTAAACCTCCAAGAAATGTTGTGGCGTGAAAGAGATAAAGGAAACCGGTATATTTTTGTCAAAATAGCGGAAGTAAAAATAGGCCTATCGTCAAATTGTCTTTTGTGTGACTTGATTATAATCTTCATGGTGTGTGTCATGTCATCAATACATTCACGATGTATCATAAAATGAGAATCGCTGTACCGACGGCGTGTTGTGAAATGCGTATTTTGTGGCGACTTGTGCTGAGTCTGAGAGGCCTACTGTCTACTGAAGCACAAAAGAAGTCTTCCTCAGTTTAAAACATGTCACATGGTCACCATGGTAACATTTCGATTGGAAAATGATGTTGAAAATGAAATTGTATTGTATTTTTTGTAATCATTTAATAAAATGGCTACCTTTACGCTTTAAAATGTATGTGAACTTTATCCTGATTGCAGTTTAGTGGTCAAAGATTGTCAAAATGTATTTGTTCACAAGAACAAAAATAATGAAAAGAAGGTTAAATGTTGCTGATGTAACTTTTTTAATCGTATATAAATCATCTCAATGAGGGTCACTCATTGAAAAAATGTTAAAAAGAATTGAATCTGGGACTAAGAAACATTTCAAATTTTGTTAGAAAATATTTTGAAAATGTTGTTGACTCTCCAAAAACTTTGTACTTTGTTCTCTATTTTACTAGTTGCAGGTACACATACTAATGCAGGCGTCACACTGTCTCGAAATTGACACCAGATGGCCATACGATAAAGGAAATGTTCAAATTCGGCTCTGATCGTAAAAACATCGGGCCGTTCGTGAGGGCATCATAAGCCATCGTATGACAAAAACATTGCCAAAAGACCTTGCAAAGGTTCATTTTCGTGTTGCCTTCGTGTGTGGTTCGGGTGCCATCGTGTGACCTTCTGTAGGCATCGTACATGTACTTGCTTTGGCTGTTGACCAAGTTCAGGGCCATCTTCGCGCAAAATTCGAAATTCCCTATTCGTTTGGCCATCTGGTGTCAATTTTGGTATAGTGTGACGCCTGCATTAGCAAAATGTATGGTTTACATTACATGTATGATACGTGCATTAATTTCCAATTATGTTTCATTGCAAATGTACCTGTATGCCTTATTCACTTTTAGTATAGTTTTGTTGCATAAGACATGTCGAATTGTCGATATGGCCATCATTTTGCAAGGAACTTTGCTAAATCTCTCAAATATTTCAACAAGAATCTTCTTATGAAGTAATAATTCTTTAATTTAGGCATCTTCCATGTATGGATGGCTTAAATAGTGACCTGTAGGGCATACATTTAAACCCTGTTATATTAAATGTACACCCCAGAACACAGAATTACATGGTGGGTGGTGTTTATCCCCAAACTCCCTACTTTACCATGTCCATCAAAGTACCCATCACTCGCTCCACTTCGCATAATGCTTCAGGACCAAATCTGTTGAAATCCACCACTGGTGCCAGTGGATTTTGATGGACTTGGTACACATGGTATATCTGCCAAAATCTCTCAAATGCAGGGGGGGGGGGGGGGGGGGGGGGTTTGATGGAGTTCAGGGTTAATTTTGTATTTGTATATTTTAATTATTTGTGTAGCAATGATGATGACAACAGCCCTCGAGTGCGACGACACCTATTCAGTAAACACCCGTCAGTCCTTCACCTCTATCGAGGATGACCACGACAGCATCAACTCCTCCAGTCCTAGCCCGGCCAAGAACCGGTCGGGTGTGGTGACTGGGCGGGGCATCACGCTGGCCATGTTGATGGCTGATGGGATTGTGGAGTCTGGAGATGGTCTACTCACAATCGACTATCTGGTGAGCAGGGTTCTAGCCACGGTGGGCGGCGCCGGGCGGTACTGCAAATTTTCGCCCGGCACTTGGGTTCAAATTGGCTGTGCCGCCCGGCACAATTTTTAATTTTTTATTTTTAAAAAAAATAAATTATGGGCAGAAAAGAAAGAGAGGAGATACAAAGTCACGTTAATCATGTTCATGTAGTAATTTATTTTATTAACTTAGCTAGACTTTTACAGAAACATGCAAAAATAAACTGGACCCCCGGCCGTGAAGCGCGAGAGCTCCGCTCGCTACATTTGCAACGATCTGAATATGCTGGAGCTAGTAGTGTCTTCACGTGGGGTCGAGCTGTACAGGCAATATTTTGTTCTGGAACAGTTTGTAGTTGATGGCCAGTCCGAGTTATTCGTCACCTTCTTGCATGATTTTGTTATCTTTTCAGGGAAGAAAGTTCACAGCTGATCTAATGGAGAACGGCAAGATTAAATGGTCCGGCCAGGAGTTTAACTCCCCTAGCGCTTGGGCAATACACATCAAAAAGCTGGTCAATCCTGCCAAGAAATCCGGCTGTGGATGGGCCTCTGTGAGTCGCATCAAGCATGTCTTGTATTTTGTTTGTGCTAGAGAAATGTGTTGTTACAATATTAAGTTGTGCACTACTGGAAGCGTTGTAGTTGTGTTCACCACAAGCCTATCATAAGTCTGGTCACAAGTAAATCACAAGTCTTATTGCAAGACCAGTCACAAATAATACGAAATTTGGAACGCCACTTCATTTGAACAGCTTGTGATTTGACTTAGGACAGATTGACATGTAATGTACGAGCCTCCACCTAGTTGTGGGGACAGGCTCTTTTGTTTGGGGAAAAAACAGACCGAGTAGTGGGGACATTTTCGAGTCCCCATTGCGCGTTGGGTCTTCAGTAAAGGTAGAACAAGGTAAAATTGGGTTAGGGTATACTATAATTAACCCTAACTCCCTACCCATTTTTACTTACACATAACCTGAATCCTGCAAAATCCTCCAATTCCTAAATTGTTAAAACTCCAAGTAACCTGAATCCTGCAAAATCCTCCAATATTGGTCACTGGTGACCATACAGCCTGTATCCTGCAAAATCCTGCAGTCTTGCCCTGGCTGCAGTCAGTAAAAACCCAAGTAACCTCAATCCTGCAAAATCCTGCGATGCATCAAACTCCAAGTGACCTCAATCCTGCAAAATCCTTGTGTGTCACATTCAGCCTGATAACCTGAATCCTCCATATTCCTGCAGGGGTAAAACCCCAAGTAACCTCAATCCTGCAAAATCCTGCAATGCATCAAACTCCAAGTGACCTCAATCCTGCAAAATCCTGCATTTTGCAATGAGGAATTTGGAGGATTTGGGAGGGTTAGGGTTAAAAAAAATGTAGAAAAAGACAAATTAGGGTAATGTGAACAATTTTAGAATTTTAGAGTGTTCTGAGTTTGAGATTATAGAGATTTTACTTAGCACACAAACCCTATGGATTGTCCCCATAACGCAATGTACTAACAAGAATTGATGGACTTGTGAGAATTGTTAACCCTAACCCCTAGGGTATTTTGGCTAGAAACTCTGCCAGATGCAGCAACATGCACCACTTGATCAAAATGACTAGCCTGCCCAGTGCAGCAAGATTCATCAGGTCCCCAATCTCAAGGCCAAACTGCCTCGGAGTCTGTGGTCACCCAACACAGCAGAGTCCATTTCTGGCATGGACTTTGCCATTTGTGACCCAGCACGAGTAAATGAGGCACTTTGAGGCAAAAATGAAAATTGAGATTTTGATTTTATCATTTAAAGCTTTTTTGCCTCAAAGTGTCTCATATACTCTGGGTCACATTTATGCACTGGTGTTGACTGCTGAATGCAGGTTCTGCGTCTAGCAGGGTTAGGGTTAACAGACTCGAGTACAACTCTTCCCTCTGTTAATAATTGTGTATTCCCAAACAAGCTGTAAAAGTTGTGGTGTGATTCATTAGCTTATTTAGGTCAACCTCTAAGTTTTATATTTGTATGTTGTCTTCCATGACGTTTGAATAAAGGTGAAATACAAGGGCAAAAAGTTGGACCTTCTCAAGTCGACGTGGTTCAGCCAGATGAAGATCAGCATGCCTGGATTTGAAGACATGGTAGGTGGGATTTCTTAACCCTCCTCCAATAATTTCCATTATTGCTGATTCTTAAATGGATGACATTTGCTGCAAATCTCAACCTTTTCCCTCTTCTAAACAGAGAACCTCATTGCTGATGACCGTTTAGTAGTGAAGTGCTAATAGAGGGCTCTAAATGACCCTTGCGACCCGAACTTCGTCAGGTTTTGACTCGAGATGAAATTAAATCTGTTAAATTTAACCCTAACCCCCTAGGCCTTACTTTGGGCTAAAGAACTGCATACTACAGAATACTACTTAGTATTTTGTAGCACTGGGTCTCTCAGTGACTGATGATTGGGTGTGTACTGACAGAGTACAGATACTGCCAACTACAAAATACTAATACTGGCAATACAGGTCAGTAATACTCACCTAGCAAAAAATGCAGTAGTCCAGCCTTGACCCAATGCTGTGTCCCAAGTGACAATTTTTGCTGTAGAGTTTAGAACACCCTACATAGCATACATGGGCCATGCACACTCAGCAAGCAGAGGGACCCAATGCTAAAAAGTACTACGAGTGCAATTAGGGGTGAAGTACCAAATACTAAAAATTACTACAGGCATTGCACACAAGTCAGTGAGAGTACTGTATACTACTTTTTACTACTAGTAGTAAAAAGTAGCATTAGGTAGGGTTAGGGTTAAAAGGCTTCCCGTTTACTCCTAAGGTTAAGGTCAACAGAGTTACGCTTACTCATTTGCACAGGCTGATATTCAAGATGGTGAGAATGGATATACAAACGGCCACACTGGGGAAGACATGGAGGATGAGGTAGATGAAGGAATCCACAGCAGTCCTGCAAATAAACCCAATCCTCCTACCTCCCAAGTAACCAAAGGTCAGAAAAGGTAGGCAAATTATCATTTTATCAACAGCATTCCCGCAATCCTGGATTTTTTTTGGACTTTAGAGTTATTGTGGAGAGTCAGGAAAAAGTCTGGGAATTTGGTTTTTTTTTGGCATCATGAAAAGTTTATAAAAATTATGCAGTTATGCAAAAAAGTAACCAACCAAAATAATGAAGAAAATAACAAAAGAATGTCATTTCTAAATGTGCGTCTCAGAGACGCACTTTTGGACATTTCTGCAAACGTGCAGCGTCGGTTGTTTGTCTTTATAAAAATGCACAATTGACAAATAATGGTCTATTGTCCTGTTAACTGCCAATTTAGAAACAATGAGAGCTAATCCCAGTGAACAATCCCAAAGTTGAATCTTGCCGATTTTTGTATATAATTGGAACTTGTTTCTAGATGACTCACAATAGCGACATTATGATACTAAATCTTGACTTGATTATTCTTTCTTTTTTTCTCCCCAGAAAATGCAGTGCAAGTGAAGGCAGCGTTCATGTACATAAAGAAGGTGAGTGTCTTCAAATCCGTTTGTTTTCATTCAAAATAAATCTACTTGTATTGTGAACACATATTACAATAATAATAATAAACCGTTCTTATTAAGCGCATTACACCCATAGTCCCAATGCGCTGTCATGTATAGTGTGGCATTATTTACGAACATGTTAGGGTAGTATAAAGTAAATTGGTAGATGTTTTAGCACAGTCTTCAACTTAAGTTTTCTTAATAATGTCTGGTTTGCTCAACCGTTTTGAGCATAGTTTTTACAAAATGTGAAAATGAAAGGGTTTAAAAAGTGAAATACATTTTGTTCACGTTTGCAATTTTTTACTTTGACAGGTATGGCACACCCATTGAAGAAGCCAGACTTGAATGAGCGGAGAGTGGTTAAATATGCAGATATCACAAAAGAGGATCTTGAAAGGTAAATTTTTGTCCCCTCATCACCCGGAGGTATGTGGAGTCCCAACAACACAAACTAAATGCCCTTTGCACTTTGTAATACAGTGATGTATCCCTATAAGAACTGTTACGTGATACATCTTCAAAAGTTAACCCAGCACTTCCTTTTCATTTGTTACCCCAAGGAGTCCTAATATGCTAGTTGAGTGTCTTCCGTTTAATTCTGTGGGCAGAATGCAGCCTTTCACTGTCTCAACCACAACAAATTGCCTTCTTGTAATGGTAAGGAATTTCCCCATTTGATTTTTTTTCTTCAAAATGTCTGTCTGTTCAGCCTTAATACTTGTCAGCTTTCCTTCATGAGTTTTTTTTTCTGCTTTTTTCTTTGTGCACATTTTGAAATAAAAATTATAAAAATCACACTCTTCTAGTCTGTGGAACGACCGCTATAATATAACGTCTATGAATTGCGAGCAGATTTGCCATTCATCTCCAGATTGCGTCTTGATCTCGAGATGCAATCTATTCAATCGGGTGCCTTCTATTGCATCTTCTGTAACCCGTTATTTGGCGGCCAAATTGACCAATCGTGATCAACAGCTTAGTCATATTTCTGATCGAAATGACCTCACAGTCAAATTCCAGTTGGTTGGCATGCGGGGTCGCCAGAGTTCTAGCTAGGACCTTTTTAGTGCCGGTAAATTATCAGATTGCGAAGCGTTGCTAGCGCAGCGAGCGAAGCTCTTGCGCCTCACGGCCGAGGGTCCAGTTCATTTTTGCATGTTTCTGTGAAAGTCTAGCCAAGTTAATAAAATAAATTACTACATTAACATGATTAACGTGACTTTGTATCTCTTCTCTTTCTTTTGTGCCCATAATTTTATTTTTTTTTAAATAAAAATTTGTGCCGGGAGAAAATTTGCAGTGCCGGGCGGTACCGCCCGGCGCCGCCCACCGTGGCTAGAACCCTGGGGATCGCGTCAAATTTTTGAATGCAGTCAAATGAAATAGACAATTTTTGTTTTTCTTGCTTGCCAGGATTTCCACTGTCATCTAACCACTAGTCAAGTTGTTGGCTACTTAGCAGGGAAATGGGATCCGAATACACAACGTGAGTATGCTCAGTTATATCAACCAAACCGACAAGATTAAACGGTTTCTGTGAGTCATTGTAAATGTTACAAATTGTCTGACCTGCCTATATTTCAAAAGTAAAATCGATACATTTCTTTTATGTAACCAACAGATATGTCAGTGTTACAAGCATACCCCTGCAGATGTCGACTAGGTGACAAGAACAAGGCTTCTATTATTGAAGAAGAGGTGCGCGCAACATTGCATTATGCGACAATTTTTGCTTTACCAAGATAACCTATTTAAAACGTATAAGCCCTATGTCTTGAGTCATAATTTGATACTGAGGTTCTATGGTAATATTATTGTAACTCCCTGTTATCTGGAATCACCAAAGCACATCTTAAACGCCTCACCAGTATTCAATACAAAGCTGCCAAACTTGTTCTCATTGTTAACTGTTGGAGAACTCATGAATCCCCCTTACTCGCTAAACTACACTGGCTACCCATGGAGAAACGCATCCAGTTCAAAATTCTTCTATATGTTTTTAAATGTTTGAAGGACATTGCTCCACCTTATCTCTCTGATATGTTTCATCTTCACCAAAGCAATCGTCAAGGACTCCGTTCTTCTTCCATTAGAACTCGGCTTAACACTCACAACTCAAGTTTATCTTATGGCAAACACGCCTTCTCACACTCTGCTGCTGAACTTTTGAACAGTCTCCCAATTAGTGTCCGTGATTCTACTTGTGTTGTTACATTTAAGAGTAAACTTAAAACTTATCTTTTTCCTAAATAGTAGATTTAAGTTTTGTTCTAGTTTGTTTTAATTTATCCTCTTTTTTGTTATGCGCTTTGATCATGTTTTGGAAAAGCGCAGTATAAATGCCTGTTATTATTATTATTATTATTGGTTATGTGGTATCGGTGTGACAACATGTGTGTCATATTTTGCCTTCTTTTCATAGATTCGCCAGGCAATAGCGTTACGAGGTCTGCAATTGGTTGGCTGGTACCACAGTCATCCCTGTTTCCCTGCACAACCGTCATTGAAAGACATACAGACCCAGATGGATTACCAGCTACAAATGAAAGGCGAGGGCACGGTCTATCAACCCTGTCTAGCTCTTATATGTGGTAAAACAAAAATCATATAATTTCATAGTTTTTATTTTTCTTTTTTCAGTTGATAGTTACTTTGTATACACCATTTGCCCTCTGTTTACATCTGTATTCAAATGTGTTTTACATAAATTTGGTTAAGAGTTGACATCAGAGGTCACATAATTCAAAGGCGATCTGACCAGCGAAGTCACTCTTCAACTAATTTTCATGCAAAACACGATGCGTGCGCATACTGCCGGGTACATTTGAATATACATTCATAAATACCTGGGACAGTTTAGGCATTCCTATTGGTCGAGAGCCCGTCACGTGGCCGGTATTAAACGGACGATAAAGACATGGCTGGAAGTGTTTAAACCCAGTTGGCAACAAAAGTGGCTTCCACACATGGACAACATTATTCCTATCTCGGCGTTGCGCGACTGGTTGCGCAACATTTCGTATTTGGAGTGACGTCACATTTTCGATAAATATTTATTTTAATCAAAGAAGCTAAATTGTTGCCCCAAATGTGGGTGGGTTATAAAGCTCAGGAAAATTTGGGGTAAAGAGAATAATTATGTCCAAACCCTTTTTTAAATGAGTTGTAATTTAAATCCATAAAAGATGGATTAATAATATAATCTTCTTGGCAAAGCCTGAAAAGTTGATGTAAAAATATCGTCCGCTTTCTCGGCGCTATTTTTGTTGTGATGTCATAATTTCTAGAGTTATTTACTTTTGGGAAAGAAGATAAATAGTTTCCCCCCCCCAAAAAGGTGGGTTTCGGAGATCAGGAAATCTGGGATGAGAAAATAATTATATTTAAAACTATTTTTAAATAAATTGTAATTTTAAACCATTGAAAAAAAAAGCAATAAATGCAAACCTCTTGACCGAGCCTGAAAAGTTCGTGCGAAAATAGAGTGAAGCTCGACACTCTGGGAACGAGGTTGCCAATGCAGTAATGGCCATTTAGTCTGGTTCATAGTAAATACGCTTTATTGCATGTATTGTTTAGAGCGACAGGGGCGGAAACATGTCATTTGACAGTGGCCCGTGAACATGGATAGGGGAAAACACACAGAATGGCGAAACACCGAAATTTACTTGCGACAATTTTCCGTGATTTTGGGGTTTTTTTGGCTGAATTTTACAAAAAAGGTATTTATGAATGGGAATAAATGTGTGTTCGGTCGGTATTAATCACTCTGTTTAATACCGCTTGGAGTCTGGGTGCTGATAATTACCCTCGCCTTCGGCTCGGGTAATTATCAGCACCCAGACTCCAAGCGGTATTAAACAGAGTGATTAAAACCTCTCGAACACACATTTATTCCCTTATTTAAACAGAGGGTACAATGGCTATACTAATTGTGCACAAAGCCCCATGTGAGAATTTCATATTAATGTTAAGATTAAAGCAGTGTTGTTGGTAAGTTTTTATAATGAAATTTTGAATTTTGAAAAAACAACAACATAACAACAGCAGAATAAGATAGACAAACCGAAACTTTGTAATTTAAACTTGATTTTTTATTTTTTTTATTATTTTCTGAGATGATCATTATGCATTTTCTAAGACAGCACTTTAAAAATGGTAGTCCTTTTGTTTTTTGCAGCACCATTTAATCTAAACAAGGCACAGAAGGAATCTAGTCTCAAGGCATTCTGGGTGATGCCACAAATAGAGGTAAGTTGCATGTTACTGGATGATTTGTGATTGATTTGTAACGGACTTTATAAAAAAACTCTGCTCAGGGTCGTGATCAACATGGGATATTATTAAAGTGAATGTTTAAAATGTCAGGAAATAATTCCTTTTTTTAAATCTTTTTTTTTATAGGACCGAGGCCGTACCTGTAGAGGAATGCCAATGACAATGAATTTCAACTGGCAGTCCGATATATTCTTAACCCAGGAGTTATTACTTGAAATGGTAAGCACGTACTCCAACTATTTCGTGAAATCTTTGCACAAGGATATAAGTGACCTGTCACCACAATATGAGAGTAAAGTCGGAAAATTGAAAATTGAGATATTGGTATTTTCAATTTCTTGAGAAAGAGAGCTTTCTAATGGTATATAACACTTGGGGGTTTTGCGATAAATACATTTTACAGCGCTCCAGAAAGTCACGGGTTTCACAAAACACACAAAAGATTACCAAACAGGACAAGTAAGGTTCGGTTAAGCATAGCAACGGCTATGTTCTAATCATTATTTCTTCTTGAAACTTCCCACACATACAAACTAATGTATAATCAACATAATATCAAAACTTCGAAAACGTGGGACAGTTACGAAGACCTAATTTTCATATTTAATTACCGTGTTAATTAGACCACTGATGGACTTTAATCCAAACACTAACTACGCAAACACTACTCAAAATCACGTAATTTAAGAGGTTTTCGATCATCTGATCTCACCCCAAAAATGGGAATATGTAAAGGAGGACTTGGGCTTTCAAATCTTAAAATTGACCACCCTTCATATTTTGACTTTGGATGGCCATATCTCTGAATCACATTGTGCGACTTTACTCTCATTTTGTGGTGACAGGTCACATATGTACAAGTTGCACTTGAAGATACTATGGGTTTGTGTACATTCAGATAAATATTAATTGTGCATGCTTCTCAATATGCACTGGTAGTCATGTTCAGGATAGCATTCAAATATCCATAGTTACATTGGTGAACCAGTTCAAGTGATCCAGCGCCATGCGCAAACGAACAGAACGACTCTCGCGCGTCAAATTTCTTTATACACAGAAACGCGCGACGAATGTCATCTGCATCAGATTTTTATATGATAAGCTTTTTATAATTTCCAGAAAAAAGTAAACATCGTACTACACTGAACAAAAATATAAACGCCCACAAAAATATAAACGCCCACAAAAATATAAATGCCCACAAAAATATAAACGCCCACAAAAATATAAACGCCCCAAAATTGGTTATTCCAACAGAGATGTGGGTGGAATCACTGCATCACTGAGCAATTCCTCACTGGCAGAGATGGACACAAATATTGTTTACAAATCAAGACAAATAACCATTTTTGGGGCGTTTATATTTTTGTGGGCGTTTATATTTTTGTTCAGTGTATTTTTATTCACAAAAATAAATTCGAAAAGAATTATAAAGACACATTGTCACAAAAAGCTCATTTGGTGTTTTAAATCTTGAAAAACAAAATCACTTTTTTGTCTCTACTCGTCACACACAGTGTCATCTGTTGATCTTGCGAATCCATCTCGCATACATAATCTGTTAAAAACGTGTTAAATTTTAGTTTCTTTTGCGTCTTGGTTTGTTTCTCACCTACAGAAATACCTGGTAGATTTTTACAAGGACAGTCCTGATTTGGTGCAATTCTCCGAGCTCTGGTTCAAATCTGATACATTCCTAGACAAACTCAAGGTAAGATCTTCACTGATCATTTTTGTTTACTCGATTTATCCAAAGACATAAATATTTGGCATAAAAAAACATTAAGATCACATTTTTAAGTGTTGTCAACTATGTCAAACTATGTTGAGAAACCCATGTAAAAAATGTATGTGAAACGATACCATTCTTCTTGTGATGTAAATTAGATTTTGTTCTGCAAATGACACTATTTTATTTGGCTTTCGGATGCATTTGTGTTTGTGTACCACACTTAAAGGTAGGATACACCATTTGCAGATATCAAAAATATTTACTACCGAATTATTAAGAAATATCTTACTCATCTGAAAGTAAATGTTGATTCTAGGCATCCACCAAAATGATTGCGCTAGATATCCTGTAATTATTCCGAATTTTATAAATTTTATAATTTTATAATAGAATTTTATAATGAAAAATTCGCGATCGCCGGACGGCGAGAGCGAAAAAACAAAGATAACATAAGAATAACTGCTCGACGCCAGTTGAAAAAAACCACGGTTTTTCGTGCTTTTTTCGGCATCCATGATTGTAAAACTTCGGACAGCTCAGTTAAACGATATTTACTATAAAATACAACCCCCAAATCTACTCATTCATGATAATTCAAGCAATGACCAATGGTGTATACTACCTTTAAAGGGATAGTATACCTTTTGCAACCATTCAAAAACTGACCAACCTAATTATTGTTCAAAAGCTTGCTTGATGTAAAAATATTAATGACTCTAAACACCCTGTGAAACTATTTCTTCTGGCTTGCTGTTATTTTGAAGAAAATATTGAAAGAAATCCTAAAATGAGTCTCAGAGAGGCACTTTTAGAAATGTTCATTAGTACATCTAGTTGTTCAAAATTTTCTCAGAATTTGTAGCATTTACGGAGCTAAAACTTTGTCAGGGGCCAATTTCATAGAGCTGCTAAGCACAAAAATGTGCATAGCACCAAAAAGTCTTGCTCATTAAAAACAGGTTACCAGCCAAAATCCTACGGGTTTTTCATGCTAAGCCAAAAACCAGCTGATTATCAAACGAAAACAATAAAGATCACCTGAAAATTTGGTCTGTAACGTTGTTTTTGCCAAGGACAAATTTTCATGCTAGGCATATTTTTGTGCTTAGCAGCTCTATGAAATTGGCCCCTGGTTAGTTGTCCACTATTCTTTAGATTTTAAGAAATTGCTGTTTTAAACAATAACAATGCACAACTGACGAATGGTATACTATAACCTTAAATGTGACCGGCTCTACAAAAAGGTGTATTAAGTCGCGCTGTGCATTATCATGTAATGGCCCGCTCAACGTTGAGAGGGTAAACATTTCATAAAAATGTGATTTTTATTTTTTGTCATGAGTGACATCTTCAATACCTACAGTTTCAGGTTTCATTCGAAGAAATGTTGATTTTGATAAATAAAGTGGGAAAAAACTACCATTTTGTGTGCATCGTTCTGTTGTAGTACAACAGAGCCGGCTATTTCGAAGCCTGTTTTCTAAGTTGTGTAATTTGAACTCCAAGGAAGTAATAAATATGTAAACACGTCATATCTCCAAAATGAGAGGGGCTATGGAGCTATATTATATACCAAATGAAAGCTTACGTTGTGGGCTTCTTTTTTTTTCGACATAGTACACCTTTTTGTAGAGCCGGTAATAAATAGCAGACAAGCAGATGAGAAACTAAATAACAATAAAGAAGTGGGCTCTGCAAGGAAAACAAATGAGCTCATTTTGTTGTGAATCGTGTTGATTTTAGATGTCATCAGTAAGTATATTCCAATTGTTTTTTCTTTAGGCTTCACTTGCCAAGAAGTTTCCCAAAGATCAGACAGACGGCAGACTGCTGGAGTACATCCACAATCTTCTAGTCAGTCCAGCGACATAGCACTGACCAATAATTGATAGAACCAGCAATAAGCACAGTGACTTCAAAGAGACCAATCGCATGAGGGAATAATGCCTACATGAAGGGGCCTTAGAATCTAGTAGAACAAAGGTGAAAGTTGACCTCGAAGGTTGTGACCAAAAGGAAGATGATGGACAAGCCAAGATACATGTTTGCATTGATGTAACGGCGATGTAATTGTTGCAAATTGACATTTAAGTTTCCATATTGCCTTATACATGTACATGTACATGAAGATGTTTTAAGGGTGCATTTTGGCAAAGTGAAGGTACATACATTCCAATGATGATATGATGGTCCAATTGACCATTTGCGTGTGGAATTTAAATAATATCTGGTACACTGACTTGTTCACACAGCTTGGCACAGTTTGACTTTAAATTATCCAGACCAAATACACTGTTGCTATATCACGTGATTCGGGGCAACTTCTTGCATAGTTACGTTAGAGACGCTCAGCACCAATACATTGTTCTCAATGGTTGAGAATGGTACAAAGACACCAGACCATTCCAGAGCCGGGGGTTGCTAGCGTAAGGCTTGCCCCGAATCACGTGATATAGCAACAGTGTCTTTGGTCTGGAGAATTTAAATGTAAACTGTGCCAAGCTGTGTGAACAAGTCAGTGTACCAGATATTATTTTCTTAAATTCCACACGCAAGTGGCCAATTGAAGCCACATATCATCTTTTGAACTGGTTTTCCCACAACTTAGGCATAAAAACAAAAATGTTATGTTGGCGTAACGGGCCCAAACAAATAGGGTAGGTAGGTAGGTAGGGATTTTTTTTTATTTTTTTTTTTTTTTTTTCCTTTCAGCAATAAAAATGATATGTTTTCTAATTGTTTAAGCCGGTAGTGATACACGATAGCGTGTCCAGATTCAATATATACACAATCCACACACACAACAATGAGAAACGGTCAGTTTCATAACTAGATTTATATAGATTTTAATCATTAAATTTCATCCCTTGAAAAAAAATATATCCAGGGTCGGCCGTATTTTTAGGGTCGGTCGGGTTACGCCAACATAACATTATTTTTTGTATGCCTTAATTAGGTGTACATGTGCACCTCCAGTCAAGAATGGCTTTAACAACTCTGTCATCTTGTTGACTTTGAACCCTAGAGCTACGTGAAATTACATAGCCATATCTCAAACAGGGGTTTGGTCCCTTGATTGTGGCTCCAAGCTCTAGGTCCTTAATGCTAGTTCATACTCGGCGCGGGAGCAAACACGAGGGCGAAGTCGTGACGTAGGGGCAGGTTTTCACACTGCGAATTTTGCAAAAGTTGAACACATTTCAACTCTGGTAAACTTTCGCAGCGAATGCTTCGTGGCTTTAAATGTGCATCACACATTCGCTGGCCTTCACCCTGTACACTATTAACCTCTCGATATTGACCAGAAAAATGAAATGAAAGGCACTTGGATTCCCATGTCTGCCGTGTGCTCGGTACCCCGGCAAGACAATGTGGATTCGTGTACATTCGGATGAGATTTAGTTGTGCAAACACCCTTTTACATTATGCAGTATATTTTGTAAATGTAATTTACAAAATTTACCAGTGTAATTGCAATGAAAGCAAAAAGCAATATAGCATTGGTATCCATTTAATACGTGTCTTTATTTTTTCCTGCCATCAAGTAGACATGTGGTCACTTCGTTCAAATTTATAATTTTGATTCCGTAGTACGGTGCTCTTTTTCGTACATTTGTATCGTTAAAGGCCATATCATTTTAATTTCTGCTATTTCCAATGTTTGCAACATCCGGCCTGCCTTTCTCTGAAGCAGTCGCATGTACTCGGAGTACAAAAAGTGCAACTTCATTCATAAATTGAGATGAGCATACTCCAAGATGGTTTGATACCAAGCCTGATATTCAGGCTTTTCCATTTTAATAATTCTGATGGCACAAAAACAATTCTTTTCTTAACTGATGTAAAGTTTTCATAAAACATCTCTTCATTTTGGCACCAAATGTTAATGCAACAGCACTGTGTGTATGATGAACTAATACCAATAATAACTTCACCAAATCTTAATGGTGAACAAGATACGGAATTTGTAAGTAATTTCCAAGGCAATCTACCTCAAACAATTTTGTACCCAATAAGATTTAGAACAATTTGAGAAATACAATTTTGTATTTTCTTTCCGGAGTTCCAACTTTTTCTCGTAGCTAATTAGTGTGTGAAAGTGCCTGTAGTTTGATACAGTCATAAAAAAGAAAACTTAGTATTCCAAGTTTGAGTGATTAAAAGTATATTCTGGCCAATTTAAATACTCATAAATTAATAAATATTGGTATTATGCATGGTCCGGTTTTCCTGATAAGACGTAACACTTTGTGTGTGTTTTCCTACGGTAATCATGAAATAATACAGCTTTAACCCTTATGCTCCAGAATCCTTCAAAATTCAACAGGAGTTAGATTTGTATGGTTAGGTGAAGTTCAATCCAGTGAGTAATGGCGCTGGGTGCCCCGCATACTTCACTAAATCCTATCTAAGCATAGTCAAATTTAAACTGAGGCCTTTATTCTCTGATTGTAGTATTCATTGTACTGATATTTTGTAAACTTTCCTGTCAGAAGAGAAGTCAATCTTTGTGCTAAAAAGAAGTAAAAGTTATGTATTCAACATTTCTACCGTGATTTGCCTTATAATTCTTAGTCCGAGACGACTCTAACCGTAATTTAAATCCTGCAAGTACCAAAGAATCTATTGTAAAATTCTCATTCTTGTCGATATGTATATTTATATGTATGTAAATAGTGTTTCTTTTTCTACTAGATTTCAGAGAGAGAAAGAAGAGCTTTGGAAGATAATTGGCATCTTCAGGATGTCTTGTATTTTCTAAAGATGATCATTATGCATTTTCTAAGACAGCACTTTAAAAATGGTAGTACTAAAGTTTAATGTAAGTAGTTTTTTCTGCACATGGTACTGGTCCACGGAAACGTACAGGTTCTTGTAATTAATAATTATATTTTGTCGGGTAAATTTCTCTGAGAAGGATTGAGATAAAAGTGTTAGAATTCTTGTTAAACTGGCATCCAGCTGTCAAAATGTCTTTTTTCGATGATGTGAATGAATTTTTTTTTTTAATATTGAACATTTTAATCGATAATGAAATTTTGCAAAATGTGTAGATGTTGTATCTTTTATAAAAACACCTGATTTATTGATACCACTAAGAAAAAAAAGCAATCTTTGGTGAATTTAATGAGGCCGCTAAGTTAAATATTTGCTTAGCAAAAACAGGTTATCAGCCATAATGTAATGCAGCTGCATTATACATGTATTGAGTTTACTTTTTCAAAGCACATGAATTTTGCTAAACAAGGTGGCGGATTTTTCAAGATGGAATCTTTCATTTGTTTGTTAATGTCCTAATACTGATTCTAAACTTGCATACGTAATAAATTAATAAATTTTAATATGTTCCAAAAGATATATTTATTTTTTAAAGAAGGTGGCCCGGAAAAAATAAAAATGGACGAGACAGATTTCTTTTACTTGGCATTATCATAAACTCAGATATATATCCATAGAAAACTAGGACCAGCCAAAACAGCCTTGAACCAGTGGCATTATATTACTCCTGATGTAATTATCTGTCTGCAGAATCTATCACAGTGCTCAGGATTTGCTCATAGAGATTCTTCATATTCTGTTGACCTTGCAATTAACTTGGTTCTGCAGGTGTGTGGGGGTTGAACAGTGTTGAAGAATATTCTCTGCAATGTTTAGTTAATTATGCTAAAGGGATCGTATACGTTTGGTAATTGGAACCCACTGTTTGTTTCAATCCTATAATACTATAAAACTAACCTGTAAAAAAAATATTTTAAAAGGTGGTAGCGATTTTAAGATATTGCCGAAAATCTGGAGCGGTTATGTCCACGCAGGAAGAATAATCTGCATTGGAATACACAATCGGAGAAACATCACTGCAGTAAACGCTTCTCAGATTCAAATTTTTTGGGATAAAAAGTGATATCTTTTTCCATGACCGCAGTACTTCAAATTGAAAAGTTTCTAAAAATGCATTATACTATCCAAAGCTGCTGTTGTACTTACCAAGTAAGTTTTTATTGCCATTAATTTTTGGAGTAATTACCAAACGTATACGATCCCTTTAAGTTGCCACTCCCTACTAATAAGGCTTGTACTGTATTGGCGACAGCTTTGAGAACGATTTGGAGACTCAAGTTGGAAGCAAAGTTTTTTATTACTACAATGTACTAATGATTTTTATGGATGTTTTGGTTCAACAATTACAATTTAGAGATGGAAGATTACATGATGCTATGTTAATTAGTGTCAAAATCAGGGTTGTAGTCGAGTCCCTGCAAGTCCGTTCACAAGTCCTTTCGTGAAGCCAGTCACAAGTCCCTTCATAAAGGCAGTCACAAGTAACTGAATGAACAATGACAAAGGAATGCTTTTGTCAAAGCTGATTTGAATAGCTTGTGATTTGAATTTGAACTGAAGGACTTGTGATGGACTTGCAGGGACTTGCAGGGACTTGCAGGGACTTACAGGGACTTGTAATGGACTCGACTACACCCCTGCAATCCATCTAGTGGTATTTAACGGATATACAAATGCCAGATACATCTGGTATTTGTTGGATAATTAATTAGTGGAATTTAAAAGGCAGTTATATTGGTTTATTAATTTACTCAACTTTGTTTTCACTGAATAATTTGTCACCCCAACATATGTAACCTATACATTTGATGTCGATGAATTTTGCTGAAATATTTCTGATGATTTTTAAGATTTAACTCAAAAGTTGATGTTTTCACCACGTCCACAACAGTATAAGTCCTCAAACTCTAGAAACTCAAATACTTTTTTATTAATAAAAGATGTTATGAAAAGTGTGTTCCCAACTTTATATTCACTACAGTAAATATATAGAAACCGATGTATTCTTTTGAATTTCAGATTTGTGTTTTGATTATTATTATTCAACTCGGTGTTTTTGGATCCAAATATTTTTGTAAATGTTTGCTGTGTTGGCATAATAAAAAGCAATACCCACAAATTTCCAGAATTCTCTGAAACATGACCATCAGGTGTTTTTCTTTACTAAAAACTCAACATGTGTACAACATGCACCAAAATGTGACTTGGGAGCCGTAATCGCCTTATATTAGCCCGAGATGAAACGAAGCCAGGAATTCAAAAAGGCCCAAGGTTTCTTTTAATTGTATTAGTGTGGTTCCCAGACTTCTACGCGCAAAAAAATTGTCAGGTCGGGGAACCAGACTACTAAATTTATTGATCATCTTCTAAAATTCATTGTTGGCAAAAAAACCGGTAAGAAATGTGAAATGTTTTGCTGTTTATATTGCGATGACAATTGAAAAGCACACGCTTTAGTATAATGAAAAATAGGGGGTAACATGTTGTAAAACTGCAAAAATAAACCTATCTTCGCCGCTGATTCCTAACTGAGACAGTATTTTAGTCTCAAGGCTCAACTCGATCTGCACAGAAACTGGGCGGAGCCAAAGTTGTATGCGATCTGCCTGTGCTGTGCAGGGGGCCCGATGCTGGAAACTAAGGAAAATCGCTAGAGCGACTAGGTCAACATGACTGCCGATATTGGAAACATATTAGGGCTCCTATTTATTTTGTATTTATAATTTAGAAATAGAAGTAGGCCGCTAGGGCCTAAATATAAAATTATAAATATATCCTCGCCCCTTCATGCCCTTCGTAATCTGCGCACCTAATTAGTAATTAAGGCAGCTCATGCATGCACGCGCGCGTGTTGCCAAACGTAAATTAAATGTGAATGCGTAGAAATTAAATAAGACCGCGTGGATTTAGAGGGTCTGACGATAACTCGAAGTCAACAATTTTACCCCAAACTTCCAAATATGTTGTAGGCACCGTCCTGTCTGGACGGAACGGTGCCTTACATTTTTGGAAGTACCCCAAACTAGTCTAGGGTGTGCGCAAAATGTTTAAATTGGAGGATTCTTGAATGTGACTTTAAATTCTTCAGGGTCCGGGTACATTTAACATTAATTTGGAAATATTGTAATAATATCCTGACGGCGACGCCACTTTATAGTGGTTGTGTACGTCTATGAAAAGTCGAGAAAATGTTTCTCAGTTCCAAATTTATGTCTTTTCAAAATGTTTGCTCGTATTCACCTTCATTGATAGACTTTTTTTTTACAAAACAGGTTGCAACGTTTTTAACATATATCGTTTGTACGACTTATGTCGTACATGTATGTACGTACGACTCATATCTCGTACGGCGTACGTGTTATATGTTGTGCGTTCGACTTGTGAATTGTAACTTGTACGTACAGCTTGTATCTCGAATGCACGACTTATATGTCACGTACCCTTAATAATAGCCCAGGTGGACTCTTTTTACCTCCCTATGTACGAAGGGAATGCAAAGAAGACATCGTCCAACCTGGCCTGGTACCCTGTAAAACGTACGACTTAAGATTGTAAGTCATATGTACCACTTACAATTCACAAGTTGTACCGTACGTACCACATATGATGCACGGTATTTGTCTGACACTGACACTACCGCACTGCTACTCGATCATTCGGGAACGCAGGGCTATAGTCTTGTGAAACTAGGAAGCCTTCACTGTTAATCCCTATTAATCCTTTTTTAATCATCTTCTTAGCCAACAATCAGATGATTTTGTGAATGCCGTGAACGGATATATTCCTAAACCTTAAATGTTGGCTGTGAAAGTTCCTGACTTTCCCAGAGACATTTTCATCAACTCTAATCCTGTACTTAATTATGACTTGATCATTGAGGATTAGTTGACTTTCCATTTTGGTTAAACTGTAATTTTATTTTACCTGTGTAGTGTACTGTACACACTGAATTCTGTTTTTTTACTCTAAATATACCACATACAGCAATGAACACACGTGGTGTATTATTATAACCCCCCTTTCAAAACTACTTTGGGCCTATAAAACAATACATAAAGTATTTGCAATGTACTTTTAGTAGAAACTTAAATCTTTGGTTTTGACATCCTGTGCGGTAAATATTCAGTTTCTAATCAAAGTACTGTACCATGCAGTACAATGACAATGACGAAAGTAAATTCCAAGTACAGATTGAAAAGATAAAGTATGCGTTCTTCTGTTTCATACGCTGTGTGGTTTGCATTAAAAGCTGCATTTCCCTTCAATAAGCTGAATTCTGTTTCTAAAAGGAAATCCTATATACACAAACATGCTTTCCATAACCATCCATTTTCTGAACCGTCATGTAGTCATGAAATCTCAGAAAACTACCTTTCCCTTTTGTTGATACAGTACATGGACTTGGTGTTGTATTTCAGCCACAGAAACTTTGTAATGAAATTAAAAGTGTTTGGTGTCTTGTTTGTATCCCCTTGCAGGTGAAAGTGCTGTAGATGAACCATTTCATATAAAACAGGTGTCAGCTGTGAATTTGAATGCGTGTAAATCTGTAGACAGCACTCCGCTCTTCGTGTGACAGCCCTACTGATGTTTTGCAGAGAGCAGAATTGCAGAGAGCTAGAATCGCAGTGGTAAAAGTTGTACCGAGTTGCCTCACAGGCTAAATTTGCCTCTTGCGGTGAGATTTCTGTCACCCACTTAAATTATAACAATCTGACGATCTCCCAATCGCCCCGAAGCTGTCACTGTGATATTTGTTGTACATCTACGTGGACTTGTACAAACACCGGGATATAATTGCGTCTTGTCAATGTGAGCATGAGTAATCATTAACTGCCAAGTTTCCTGCTCGCGGGAGTATCTGGATCACTCATGGAGGATGTTGTTGAGACCAAAGAGAGAAGACAACGTCTTCAGAAGAGACATTCGCAGCCAGAAGGAATGGTAAGTTGTAGCTCAACGGCGGTCTAATTCATGCATTACCTTGTCTTATTACATCCGTTTGTGTACTTGTTTGCTTTTTGGTTTGTGTTTTTAACCATTCACTATTTGATATTACAGTTGGGCCTGTTTTCTAATTACGTCGCACTTCTGCCGAATACAAATGTGCAACGTTAGCCAGAATATAAGCACGGCAGTGGTTTCAAACATCGAACTTAATTGCAAGTCCAGTTGACTCCCCGACCCTCCCTAATTTCTGGCCGTTGTTCGTTGTTTTTCTTTACTCGCACGCATGCTGTGAGGATGCGTATTTTCTAATTATGAACGATATTGGGGCCAACTTCGAAATGGGATGTCAGACACGTCAGAAGAACGATGTCCGAAATTGTGCTGTGTTTATACTGCCGTGCCAAATTAATTAAGCACTGCAGAGCTGTCGAGCTTAATTCTTCTGCCGAGCTCAAATCAATTTGTCAAGCCAAATTGGTTTTAAACCTCGTGCTCGTGCTGTACATCTATTCATTTGAGCTACATGTTACAGAATACTATAATATACACATGTAGCTTATGTAAAATGATCTGGAAGATTTAATCATAAACCAGAGCCCTTGCATGGTGTTTGAAGAAACTGTCAGAGGTGCAGAACACATTTTTTCTTCTTCTGTGTTTTGTTTTCTCATTTGGTAGATAATATACATTATACAATATGCTTACCCTACCCCGGCCCCCAATGCAACAGTGACATTTGAATACTAATTAGTGCTTTGGTGCTGATGCTTTCTAGGGAGTGGATGCACTAAACATACGCACGTACCAGTACATGTGCATGAACAGGATTATTATTTCACTTGCAGATTTTATGTATGTGGCCTCAATGTTGAATATAACTTTGTACAATGATATTACATATTAAAGTGTATTCTGCTTATATAAAATTGCAGTCTATACTGTTTTAATTATCCTTGCGTTGGCGGCTGCTCGTAACTGAGCAGGAATAATATTGACTGGCTGTGGGATTGATCCCCAATAAATTGAGGGACTATGTCCGTTTGCGCCGCTGCCCAACTTTGTGCCTTACTCTCCTGCATTGATCAAGGTTTTGTGCTGATGTCATCATGATGCTGGGGCTGCCTTTATCTTGTAAACACACTTATGCACAATGATCTAATGACAATTTATACATGACTACAGATTAGATGGGTACCAGTAGAGAATCGGGGCATGGTTACTGTGATCTTTCTCTATGGTGTGATGTGTGCTAGGACTGTTTGATGTGTGCTTTAGACCATAGAGCAATGAACAGACTATTTGCTTGGGTTTATCACAGTTCACTGAAGTGTAAATAATGTAAATGGACCGGTATTGCATATATTTATAGCTGGAGCATAATGCAGTCAATATATAACTGCAGAGGGTTTGTTTATGGTGTAAATGGAAGACACATTCCTGACATCATGTTGTTGAATCGGGGTTAAGTGTGTAATCGAGGACGTCCTCGATTGAGATTTGTGTACAAAACCAATGAGAGCTGTCGTAAAAAGTTAACTGAGTACAAACAAAGGAAATCGTTGAGAGGAACAAAATAATTTTTCAATTTGCACCATAAACAAGCGTGTCTTTGTGTCTTTACATGTAATGGTGAGTTTGTTTTATTAACCATTTACTTGAATTTACTGGGAGTGTGGTGTTTACATACATGTAATAGCACATGTACACGCAGAGTAATACATAAATATATTTTCTCATTTTGTATGCTTCTCAGGAGGCAATATCGGAAGCCGTAGTATTGACCGGCAGCCTGGCCTCATCCATAGGCACGGCAGCAGACGAAGCGGACAAAAAATCGCCCAGGCTGCTGCCGTTGGATCTGCAGAAGATTGGTCAAGCTGTGGAGAAGGAACCAGGGAAGATTGAAGGGTACCTGCTAAAACGAAGGAAACGACCAATGAAAGGATGGCACAAGGTAGTATATGTACACCAATACTTGCTCCGTAATTATGGGGGGACACACACTCGTCGTTGCGCTGTATTTATGAAATCTGAAATGTTCCCGCCACTCGGTCCTAATTTATCTACAACTGTAACAATAGAAAACTTTCCTATTACACAGTGACTGAATTAGGGCATGCTCCCCAACTCTCGACCCAACACATCCCGTACCCTAACCCTCCCCCCCCCCCTCCCAATCCTGCACCCAAACCTGCACAATCGGAGAAATGGCATGGCTACATGCCAGCGAGTGATAGGTCAATACATTTTACATGCAAAATGCCATATTTTAGAAATTTTGAACCATTTTGAATAATAATAATCCAACATAATTAATAATTTTACTTATTTTTTCTCTTCGGATGTTTGCAGAGGTATTTTGTGTTGGAGAAAGGAATGCTGACATACGGCAAAAACTGTGGAGAGGTGAGCTATCAAGAAAAGACTAAAAAAAAATATTTTTAAGGGTGTCTGTGTGGATCACACTTGCTTCTAAATTCGAAAGACATTACAAAATCGCTTTCCTATGTGGTGTATTTCAGCTGATGAAAGGCAAGATTCACGGTACCATTGATGTCTTGGCAGCAGTCATCTCAACTGAGAAGGAGGAAGATCGGAAGGCTCGGAGGATTGACATCGATACGGAAGAGTTTCTCTATCACGTCAAGGTGAGAATCCATTATTTATCATGAACTTCACCCTTTCCTCTGTTGCTGGAAAATTCAGCAGTCAACACTGAGTCAAGAAACTGCTTTATTAGCTTGCTAATTTGATGTAGCTATGCTTTGATTGGAGATGATGGATATTTGCACCTACCAGTTACCTCGTTTGTCTGTTGATGAAATTTGATCTGATTGTTCTATTTCTACTGGCCTGTATGCAAACGATTGTCGAGGGAAACAGAAAGAAGTTTTTGACTGTCTGTGACAGATCCAAACAATAGGGAAGATTTTATTCAAAAGATAAAGCCAAGTTATCAAAGGTCAAGCGCTAATCTCAAGCCATTTTGCCCGTATGATCTTACTTGTCACTAGACTTGTGCTTGACTTGTGCATTGACTCATACTTGTAATTTGTGATTGTCCTGTGACCTGATTGGGATTGATTATGACCTACATGTACCGGTAACTTGTGATTGGCTTGTGATTGACTTGTGTTTGACTTGTGATTTACCTGTGATTTACCTGTGATTTACCTGTGATTGACCTGTGATTGACCTGTGATTGACCTGTGATTGACCTGAGATTGACCTGTGATTTACCTGTGATTTACCTGTGATTTACCTGTGATTTACCTGTGATTTACCTGTGATTTACCTGTGATTTACCTGTGATTTACCTGTGATTTACCTGTGATTTACCTGTGATTTACCTGTGATTTACCTGTGATTTACCTGTGATTTACCTGTGATTTACCTGTGATTTACCTGTGATTTACCTGTGATTTACCTGTGATTTACTTGTTTCTAACTCTCAATTTGACTTATGATTGGTTGCCATTACTTTCATTTCATTTCTACATTAACCCTAACCCTCCAGGATATTTTGACTAGAAACCCTGCCAGACCCAGCAACATGCACCATTTGTTAAAATGGCAAGCCTGCCCAGTGCAGCAAGATCCATCGGGTCAAAAATCTCAAGGTCAAACTGCCTCAGAGTCTGTGGTCACCCATTGCAAAACGATCCAGCTCTGGCATAGTTCAATAGGGACTAGCTCTCATTAGTTTTGCAAGACATTATACACCCGTCAATTTCGCATTTTTCAGGCCACCTCCCACGATGAGTTTCTGGCCTGGCACAACCACCTTCTCCTCCACCAGGGCTACCGTAAGAAGATCCAGATAGCTGAGGAGAGCTTAGGCCCCACCCACGGCCCCATCCACCCAGCCGCCAGCCCGACCAGCGAGATCACCCTCAAGGCTATGACGTTAGAGCGACGCCGGCTCAGTCTACGCAAGCAGATGTCCAAGTATCGTCTTCCTGGACCGGTGAACTCACAGAGCTCTGGAAGCTGGAAGACGGAGATCACTGAGTTAGACAAGTGTTCCAAAGGTCAGTCTCGCCTAGCCAATACATTATATTTTCATTAACCCTAACCCTCCAGGGTATTTTGGCTAGAAACCCTGCCAGATGCAACAGATTGCATACTTTGTCACATTGACTTGTGTGCAGAGTCCAGCAAGGTCAAGCAGTCACCACAGATGCACTGTGCTGGATTTGGCAGGGTTAGGGTTAAAGGCTTTGTTCAAAAAACTTGAGAAGTAAAATCGGCCACTTTATTTGGGGCATGAATCAAAAATTCTGTACTAATCCTGTTACCCTGTTGACATCTTTTTGCCCTAATGCCACAAATTCATGTCCACGTTTTGCGCCAATTATGAAGTGGCTTTTAGAGTTTCATTTCAGTCAATTCTGAAACCGATTCAAGAAAGTAAAGGTATGTATATCAAATACCATTCATTGTCTTTTTTTTTGCGTTTGGTAGAGTTGACCGAGGCAGAGAACAGCATTGTGATGTTGTCCAACATTATCCAGGATCTGTTGAACCAGGAACTACCGTTCCCATACGGCACTCAGGAACCAGAGGTAAAAGACCATAAAATATAGTTTTTCTGATTTCAGTTTTTCTCAGTTTCTTCAGTTTTTCTCAAACTCAGTTTTTTTCTGAGTTCAAAATCTGGACTGTTTACATTCTGCCCTACAGCTGTGTGCAAAGTGCAGGTTTTGCAAGCAAAAAATCAGCTTTTGTGATTTGTTTATCCCTCAAATGATTGACTGAATTATGCTGAAATTTCAAAAAATCGGTCAATCCACTGTCAACTTCTGCACTGTATAATAAAGCATTGTTAAACCATTTACACCTAGTACACTCGTTATTTGTTGAATTATTGCTAATATTATTGGGTGGCATGGGTGGCTTGTGCGTAAAGCGCTCGCCTCTCACCGGACCCTATGTGAGTAGAGTTGTGCGTTGGTTCTCTCCTGTGCCACGAGGGTTTCATATATGAGTAGTCATATATGAGTCGATGTGGCCGGCTGCCATAGGCGCCTTTACGTGCCAGCGGCTCGACCACGTTGTAGCCGCGTCCTTCCCAATTCACCATCCCAGATTTATGCTATTTAGACCAAAATCTGTCGTTCTAGGACAAAAATATCTCACAAATATCGTTTTTTTAGGGTAGCTAGACACTTAGGGAGACACTGAAATGTCTCCCTAAGTGCCACTGTCTCCTTATTACCTAAAAACTTAGGCTAATTTGTCTCCCCAAGTGCCTATTTGGAAGAATTAGCCTCCCCAATTATTATTATTATTATTATTATTAATATTATAATAAACTCCTTCTTTTCAATCATTCTTTGTATCAGGTTGACGATATTGTTGGTCAGAAGAGTCGGTCTAAAGGGAAGCTGTCACTCCGTAAAAGCAAAAATAAGAAAACTGTCAGTGATCCCTCTTTGGGGGATGTAAGGGTAACTACTAACAATTTGTAGCTTTATATTATTGTATATTTAGTTTTCTACTGTATTATCTTTCTGGAAAGAAATGTTAGTTGTCTAGATCAGATGAAAATAACAGATTATTATTCCTCAGGAAACCATACAAAACAAAATTGGTATAAAGATCCGAAAACCAAGTCTACATATTGGTCTTGGTGGGATTCGAACCCCGCATGCAGAGGTGAGAAAACTACCGTTTTGTAAACCAAACATTGGTATAACTCAAATATCCTAGCATTTCTGGTTTAACCCTTTCCTTACCAATGTCGCGTTATTAACTTGACCCTTTTAAGCATAGTGTTTAAACAACGTGGTAAGGAAAGAGTTAAATGGAAGGACTTGCGATAGACTGAACAAAACCCCTGACCAGAACTAGTTCTGATAACTTCAGTAGAAAACTTGATTTGTCTTCACAGCGTTCCAGCAACTCGTCGTCACTCATTCCAGGCAATCCGTCGGGTAATGACACCATTCACTCCTCCGCCTCTGCTAAACTACTCCAAGAGGAATCCAATCCTAGAGACGACTTCATGGATATGGCCAATCAAGGTATGTGCTCCCAACAAATTATGTGTATCTCCACAGGAGGCCAGAAAGCTCGGGTGTGTTCGTTTGTTTGTTCAGCAGGGTTACGGAAAAACTACTGAAGGGATTTCAACAAACTTGGGTTGATAGCTTATTGGTCAAGGGTGATTGCGTTAAATTTTCAGATTAATCTAGATCCGGATCAGAAATCTGGGTCATTTTGAATGATTTGTTTAAAACTTTGGCAGATACATGTAGGGCGATGTGCTCGACCGTTTTTTCTCAACCAGTACGAGCCGGGATTATTTTAACATCACCGAGCCGAGGCGCGGGATTATTTTTATACGAAACTCGATCCGAGGCGGGTTCCGGCCGATGGTACCGGGAAGTACACCCACGCATTTCCGGCCTTGCTCGCTGCTGACAGACATTTCCGGCTTTGCTCGCTGCTGACAGACATTTCCGGCTTTGCTCGTGTTGTGTTTATGCGTCATCCGTTTTGAATCCGGGGGAAACTTTGCGCGTATACGTCCTCCGTCACGAACTGGTTAAATAGCGCTCTCTGTTTGCCATTTTATTCGAGCCGCGTTTTCTGTTTTTGTTTTGGGGGAGGTCTGTACCCTAATTAAGGTGCCCCATTTTCTAGTTCATTAGTACACATTTTGGTTGGCTTTTTTTTAGTGCACAGGATACTGAAAGGCGTACTTCATCTACTGTCAGTTCAACATGACAGACTACGCCACGTGATAGAATCCCAGAACAGTGCTGGGGGAGCAGCCTCACAATCCAGACAGATCACGATACTACAGGAAGCATTGGCAAAGGTTAGTCTAGCTTACAATTCCTAATATATATCAGGACAGGCAATTCCCTAAAGGCACCTCAATTTGTATTGGTAGATTTTCTAGATTCCAGCGCTATACAAGTTTTTATTATTATTATTATTATTATTATGACAATTCTAGCTTATACCTGCTGTTGGATTTGGCTAGTTTAAATGTGTATGCAGAGAGCCTATACACAATTCCTACGAACCAGTACATGCATTCGCAATTTTGTATCACTGTACGGGACATGGCTTTGTTCTCGTGTACAAAATGGTTAGAAAGTCGAGCACGTTTTTCAAAATGCTCCCATTTTAACCACAATTATTTTCCTGGGTTGAAATTTCGACCCAATATACCTTATATTATACCCTAACCCAAACACTAACCCTAACCCACATCCTAACCCTGGTTTTTGAGTAATTTAAGTACAATCCAAAAATCTAATTCGTGAAATTCCTAGTGGAGACCTGTTCATCTATAGAAATTACCCTTTGGAGACCTTTTCACTATCCTTGTTCCCATTGTGTTCGTGTCTCCAGAGTATGTTAACATATGAATGGATTGTTTTGTTTGTTTCCTTGCAACAGGCAAGGGGTCAGAATGAAGACATGAGGGGGAGACTGTCTCGAATCTATGCCGAATCCGACATCCAGGACCTCTCGCCCCGTATCAAATCAGATACGGAACTCATGGTATGTGCATCATAAATAATAATAATAATAATAATAATAATAATAATTGGGGAGGCTAATCATCCTTACTTACAGCTGGTGTGCTGAATTGCGAAGGACGCGGCTACAACGTGGTCGAGTCGCTGGCACGTAAATGTGGCAGCCGGCCACATCGACTCATGACTACGGAGCACAGCCTAAGATCGAAAGTGTTTGATTTTTCAGGAGGAAGGAAAACCGGATGACCTGGAGAAAAACCCTCTTGGCACAGGAGAGAACCAACGCAAAACTCTACTCACATATGGTCTGGGCCGGGAATCGAACCCGGGCCACATTGGTGAGAGGCGAGCGCTTTACACACAAGCCACCCATGCCACCCATACTTGATGTTTACACTCATTGAACTTTTTTTTTAATATGGAAGTTGGCCAGACTGGTGCAGTAGTTGCTCACTAGGAAAGATTATATGAAGGTTTGGCAAACTGGTTGAAAGAAGCTCTGGATTGAACTTGCTTCAAGCTGTAGTCCAAAAAACAAACGACATCAATTTACACAAAGTGCTGCAATTACTGTTTTTGATTCACAGATTTAGAGGTGGAAGTAAGTGAGATTTTATTCAGAGAAAAAGGTCAATATATTTGAAGAAAAGCAGCTTTTTGATCACAATAACATGTTTTTTGTCTCTTTGCCATGAATATTTGACATTTTCACAGCAGCGTCAAAAAGCCTTCACTTTACCCACTCCACTAAAGCTGAATTTCAGCTTTGAAAATTGTGAACTGAAGGTAAAACGAAAACCCATTCTCGCAAAAAAAAATATCATTTTTAACCCAACGATCTGATGATAACAAAAAAATCACGTGCAAAGGGCCAATTTCAGCTGTTTTAATGTTTGATAAAAATTCTGTCAAACACACATTGCTTTTTTTTTCTTCAATAGTTCCTTGCTTTTACCCAAAAAGAAATGTAATTTTTATCATAAACAAAAGTCAAAATCTGAAATTGGCCCACATATTCTAAAGCCATCCTTTTTTTTTATTAACAAAACAGTGGGACCTCTGCTTTAGCCTGCATCATCATTAAGACATTAATTGTTTTAGCACTTCTTGGTTGAGATAAATC
The DNA here is from genome assembly GCA_037893245.1 of Crossaster papposus. NCBI lineage: Eukaryota > Metazoa > Echinodermata > Asteroidea > Velatida > Solasteridae > Crossaster > Crossaster papposus. The sequence goes on from JBAIAA010000710.1 coordinate 667,056, forward strand.
TCAACTCTGATGCACTATTTATTCTCCCGTCATCCTTGCTTTAATTTAGGCTAAGACATTGCAAAATATCATCTTCACAGTATGACATAATAGGTTCAATAATAATCAGCGAGATTAATTTCATCTTAAAGTCATTTCGTCTATTTTTTTTTTCTTTTCTTTTTTAAAGTTTTTATAAATTAACTGCTACATGTACCTTATTTCATGTATTTATGTTGAAAACCAGTATTGCTGCTTCACTAAAGATATTATTGCACGTTCTCACAATAGGTTTACTTATAATAAAAAGCTAATACAAATCACATTTTTCTGTATCTTGCATATATGCTCCTATTTCCGTGATCTGCAGTTCTCTACAGCTGCAAGTTTTAATCTTACTTTCAGTTTCATTCATTCAACCCCAACAGTCATAAATCCTCAAAAAGTTAGCCTGATTTTACATTTAAATGAGGAAGAGACCAGTAGGGTTAATCCAGAATTGATTACAATGGGAACCCTAAAGTGTAAGGGCATATTGTGGACCCGTGAACAACAAATGACCACATATTCTTTTGGTACATTGCGTTATTGGGACAACCCGTAGGGTTTGTGTGTAAACTGAAATCTCTCTAATCTGAAACTCAGAACACTCTAAAATTCTGAAGTTTTTAGCATCACCCTAATTTGTCCTCTTCTTCATTTTCTTTCATTATACCCTAACCCAATTTTACCTTGTTCTACCTTCACTGAAGACCTAACGCGCTATGGGGACTCGAAAATGTCCCCACTACTCGGTCTGTCTTTTCCAAACAAAAGAGCCTGTCCCCATAACTCGGCGGGGGCTCGTACACACAGCGCATGTTCTCGAGACACTGCATGTATGTAGACTCTAAGTCCACACAGTGCTTTCCACTTTCTGAAAAACAGAATTAGGGTTACCCTTAGCAAAATGAGACTGAATTATGTCTGGCAGTTTGAAGTAATGTATGTCTTTTTAATTGCATATTGGTGCAGGGCTAAACCCCAATATTAAAATGTATTCATTAACATATACTGCATGTACCCATAGGTACAAAATGTACCATATTGTAACCTAGGTGTATTATACCCATATCATTCAATCATGGGAGTTTTCACAGTTATATGAACCTTAATAAAGATTATGTTGTGAAATTACTGATCAATACCACCCAATTAGACTAATTAGCCTTTTGACAGGCTGATTTTCGTAAGTGTCCAGACATGGTGACCCATTCTAACCCTACTTCACACCCTTGACTTTCATATTATCTTCACCCACTGTTTCTTCAAGGGTGGTGGAGCACTAGAGACTTTACTGACTAGGCTCAACTGCACACTTAGTGGTGACTTAGAGGATGGTATGGTCACGGCTAAGGTGGGCAGCATGTCCATTTATGCAGCATGCTCGTTTGGTGTGTTTAAGCCTGCAAGTTTGCGGTTATCAAATTAACCGTGTAACCGTTGTCTTGCGGTTACGGTTAACCGTAACCAACATTTAAAAAAAAAAAAAAAAAAAAAAATATGCTTGCATTGCATATCTATTTAACACTGCTTCATCAAGGAATTTAGTGTGTGCGCGTAGTCTGTGTTGATAATCGCAGTTTTGCGATTGCTTATTGTCTACATCAAATTGTATAGGCCGACTGGCTAAAGCTATCATAAATGTCCATACAAAATGTAATCAATTGTACTAGAGACTTTACTTTGATTTGTATTAATATATATGTTTCTGATTTTGTTTTAATTCAATGTATTTTACTAATCATGTACATGTAATACACAGGGCCCTTATGGAAAGCAGTTGTTTAACTGATAAGGCCACCCTGTTAAAATAAGACAGCAAATAAATAAATACTATTTGTGACCTGCTCCAACGAAACTCGGACAAAGTTGACAATTGGTGGGTTTTCTTATATTTCAAAATCAAAAAAAGGTTAACCGAACAGGAAAAATGTAACCGTGTAACCGTTTGAACTTTTGGTTAACCGTGTAACCGTTTAACCGCTGCAGGCTTAGGTGTGTCTGAAGAAAACGTGGTCATTTTGCTGTTCGGTTTGTGTACTGTGCAAGTGTGAATTTGACGTGCCATATTTTTCACCCTAAAACCGTCGCTACATGTACGTGTGATATTCTTTTTTTGTTATATTCACGTAATTGCACACAAGTATTCTTCTACTTCAGTCCATTTGAGAGCCTTTCTAGTGGAATAACTGTGAGGCTCGAAGACATGAAAATCTTTTGTTGGAACAAAACACAAGAAAAGTTCGTAATCGGACCCCTTTTCACATATATGTGACCTGGCACCACGAAATGAGCGGAAAGTCGCACATGTCCAAAGCGAGTTATTGGCCGAAATGTTCATTTTTTCTAGTGGGAGGTCGGTTTCGAGTTGTTAATGTTTTTACATACAAAAAAAACCTTCTTTATTATATCCCAAAATTGTATACCTCAATTAAAACTCTAAAGTGTGTTTTTTGGGAGCTGAATTGCACTGATTGATAGTATAGTTGGCACGGTTCAGACTTTGAACTCCGTTTTCTCCAAACAAGGGAGCATGACTTCAGCTATTTCAAAAGAGTATAGCTGCAGCTAGGAATAAGCTACAGCAACACACACTACATCATTTGAAAGCTTAGGAATTCTTCTTTTTAGAAATTTAGTAATGTCAATTTTGGTATTTTGTGACTTTCCACCCAGGTCACATTATTACAAAAATGAAAATGGGACCTAATATTTAATTTTCACGTTTTTCGATCCAACAAAAATGTTTTCGCATCTTAGGGTCTCACAGTGGCGCCCTGGTACTTTCCTCTGTGGCTTTCATGTTAACCAGAAATGTTTAGTTTTGTTTGTGGTCATCATATATAAATAGTTGACTGCTGCTTATTATTGCATCGCCAAGTTTACTTTTTGTTTTATTTTTCAGATAATTCCAAACTGTAAAAGTAAAAGTGCTGTTTGAATAACGTACATAGTATTGCATGAATTGTTGCTTCTGCAGCTTGTACTTGTAGAAATACGTTAGCAATTTTCAATTATTTTATTTTTCTGATGAACAGAACTGTTTGACCAGTGTAGCAATTTAAGTAAATGTATCCCTATTTTATTTATTTATATTTTTTCGGCACTGCTAACCAAAATTTAACTTGTGCATTTTCTACTCGGCTATAATCAATTCTACAAGATCCTTGTAGTCATATAGTTGTTGGTTTTCTTTCTTTGTTAAAATAGGTTACTTTCACTATAACATACATCTATCAATTCTGCTTGAAGTAAAATTGAAACCGTTGAAACTATTTATGTTGATTCACATAAATCCCCATGTACTCATTTTTCGTGGTTTGCATTGAAAAACACAAAGATTACGTCTAATCAGTGAACGTGGTTAAATAACTAGGCTGGTTATTTTTCATAGCAGCACATGTCAAGCACATGAAATAAAGCCAAGCTCGAGTTTTGGATTTTAAATGACCATGTAAAATGTATAATACATTTGTGTACATACATTTAAACCTATGTTGTCGTAGGCAGTGTTGAAAAAAACAGCCCAAGCCCTACACGCATGACAATCCACCATACACCTAAGTTGTAATTAAGTCAATCGCAAGAAAATCACAAGAAAATCACAAGAAAATCACAAGAAAATCACAAGAAAATCACAAGATATTCACAAGATATTCACAAGATATTCACAAGATATTCACAAGAAAATCACAAGCAAATCACAAGTGTGCACATACGATGTATTTGTGTCTTCCGTTGCATGCAACTTTTGTGAGAACCCTACTTTTCACAGGTTCGTGTACATGCCAAACGAGTAGCGAGTGTTTGTCTAAGATTAACATCCCATGTTGTACTTCCTCCCCCCCACCCCCCCCCCCCCCCCCACCCCCTTCTAGCCATATGCCCTGTCGCCTCAGCTGTCTGATGAGAAAGAGATGTCCCGGTCGGAGTCCTTGCTAGAGTTCTACGATGCCTTGGATTATCCTGCCTCATCCACAGCATCATCCTCGGAAGATGAGGTAACATTATATTGTGCTCCTTGCTTCTTAACAAAATTGCTCTCTGTGTGCTTATTACAAAAATAAACTAATAATACCAATAATAACGATGTGCTTATCCATGATTAAATATTTGAATGTCTCGGTGTGCTTCAAAGTTATTACCCCCGTTCATCGGGCCATGATGTTCAGCAGAGTGTGGGTTCGAGTCCCGGTCGTGACACTTGTGTCCCTGAGCAAGACACTTAACTATAATTGCTTCTCTCCACCCAGGGGTAAAATGGGTACCTGTGAGGGCAGAGATGGTTATTGTGATTGATTTAGCCTAGTAGCGCATATATTGCAGCACAGGCTGTATACTCCCCAGGGAGCTGAGATGGTTTAAGGATTAAAAATGGTCCAGTGACCAGGGGTAATAATGTTGGAAGCACTTTGAGATGCCCTTCGGGTGTGAAAAGCGCTATATAAATCCAAGATAAAATACGGGAGATAACAAATTGACAATCAAGTTTTCTCAGCTGGTGTAAAATGATGACTCTAGGATTTATGTGCATCACACTATGATTAATTTCAAAATTCATAAATACCTGATACAGTTTATCTATCCCTTTTGGTTGAAGCCTGTCGCATGGCCAGACTTAAACGTATGATATAAAAATGGCTGGCTGCTCTTAAACACTTTTCCACACTTAAAAACTTGTCCACACATATATTCCCTTAGTAAACAGTGGGAGCTCAAACAATTATCCTGCCCTTGTAACCATCTATGAAAGAAACATTATTTGTTGACAAAAAGCTCTTCTTGGAGGTCTCTTATTGATGCAAAGATTTCTCATGACCTTGGAGGAAAACATTTATTACTCATTAATACAAATGTTTTCATTTAAAAGGAACTTCTGTGTTATTAGAGTTATGTTATTGTACTTTTTCTTTTAGGTTTCTTATTGACGCAAAGAGTTTTTCACGATGTCAGAAAACAAATGTAAATGTAAAACAATTTAAAAGACCTGTGTTATTGGAGTTACATGAATAAGATTAAAACTGCTGCAAACTGCTTACTGGCTGGAATGACCTGAAATATACAAATCAAATAAGTTAAGAGGGCCTAATATTTCGATCTTAACAAGATCTTTTTCAGAGACTAAATGGCTGTGTACAAAAAAACAAACATATAACAAACAGGGTAACATACAGCATGATGCACATCGTGGATGCTGAAGAAACACAAAAGAAAAAGCACAGAGTTCAATGGAACAAACAACAAAAGGAGGATTAGGTTATTGTTACAAGAGCAAAGTTGATATTGTCATAGGCAGGCAATTTGACAAATGTTGTTTGGCAACTACCGAAAGCTGGCATGTTACTTTTTCTATTTTAACCCCAACTCCCTAGTTTAGTTTACTAGGAACCATACCTATCCTGGCAAATCCTGGCAAATGTTTAGGGGTCCAGTAACCATCCTAACAGATCCCAACAAAACCTGGTGTTGGAGTTTGGCACTTTGGCTGGATGGGGATTGTTAGGGTTAAGGAGGTTTCCCATTTGTTATCCTCCCTTCTCTCATTATTTCCACTATTGTCAGCATTCTGTACTGTAGATTTACCCTTTTGCAGGTCTTCCTGTTTATCTGAGGGGCAGTTGTCATGCCTCTGAAAATCTTTATTTCTTTCGCTGATTCTAGGAAGAGATTGAGAGTTCTTCCGTCGCCAGTGAGGAGGAAGCAGAAATTATGGAAGAGGATTTCTTAGACTGTAAGTCATTTCTTTGTTTTAACCCCTCATCAGTTTACCTTAACCCCAACTGCCTTGGCATTTTTGCTACCGGTAGGATGCACCCTCAATCCTGAAAACTGCCTCCATGTAAAAAAGGAATGCAGCCTCAATCCTCCAAAATCATCAATTTTTGGTAACTTGAATTTGTTCACTAGAGGGCTGGCCATTCCCTCAATCCTGCAAAATCCTCCGGCAGTGATATGTTGAAGCAGCGTGCAATTTGATTCTGTTAACATTTTGCAAATATTATACAGAAAAATTGTATTCATGTTTCAGTAGTTTTTTTGTTGTTTTTTTTCTAAAGTGAAATTTTCTTTGTTTTACATCAGTTTATACTTGCAGCAAGAGTGAAATTTGTCCTGAAGGATTTTTTCCTGATTTTAGGGCTTATCAATTTTTACTCTTAATAATTTTATTTTTTCTGGCATTCTGGAATACCCGAGATTTTGTAGAGGTGTTTTAAAATGAAACAGGTTTTTTTAGGCCAATTTTTGTTTACCACTGACTGTGCAGTGCTCTGGCGCCCTCAACGACAGTCGAACCTTCTGGTGTTTATTTCATGGATTTAAAAAAAAAAAATCCAAAAGCCGTATTGCACTACTTGGGTGCTGGATTTGTTTGGCAAAGTTTCAAAATTGTTGGAAAAACACTACTCCCTTGATGATAACCCCTTGTGTCCGCCTTATTGCATTTTGTGTCACACCTTGAATTTTATTTTTGCAAACCTGTCCATTTTCATTTAACATTTTCTCTGTTAATTGTATGCCTCTCTGTTCATGTCGTGCATAGCATAGATATGACATTTACTTGATGTCAGGTTTATGCACTTACCTCGATAATGCAATAGGCATCTGTTTATTAGACAGGTTGCTTTCAGTTAATTGATTGCAGTGTGGGATTTAATTACAAACGATAATGTTTGTTCAATTAAGGGATTTGTAATCTGGACAACACTGGCATTTTGTTGACTGGTTTACAATTAACATCCTGCAAATCTGTAACAATGACGTTTTGGTGAAATATTATAATATACAGCGTATATAATATAATATACAGTCTTTAAAAAAAAGGAAACCGAAATTGAAATTCATTACTCGGAATGTACATTGTTTTATTAAGAAGCAGTCACCACTCTCAGTTGCGTCATTCTGTACTATTTCATTTAAAGGTAGTATGCACAATTAGTAATTGCTTGAATAGGTGGATTTGGGGGGTTGTATTTTATAGAAAATATCGTTTAACTGACCTGTCCGAAGTTTTACAAGCATGGATGCTGAGTAAAGCAAGAAAAATGGCGTCGAGCAGTTGTTCTAATGTTCGTCTTGGTTTTTTCGCGATCGCCTTCCGGCCATCGTGAATTATTTTATATAAAATTTAATGTTTCGGAACAATTACAGAATATCTAGCGCAATCACAACCTATAATTGGTGGTATCACTATTATTCATTGAGCCTAATACTTTCCAAGTATTAGCCGTTAACCAGTTCGCGCCGGGATTATTTTTACATCGCCGAGCCGACGGGCGGGATTATTTTTAACGAAACTCGATCCGAAGCGTGTTCAGGCCGATAGTGCTGGGTAGCACACCCACGCATTTCCGGCCTTGCGCGCTGCTGACATACATTTCCGAACTTGAACTTGGCGTATTTATTCGTCATCCGTTTTGAATTTGGGGAAATTTTTGCGTTTATATACGTCATCCGGCGCGAACTGGTTAAAGCCGTTTTTATGACACACTGTACACTAGTTCAATATTTGTGACGATGATTTAAATGTACATGTATTAGCGCTGCAAATACAAACTATATTTAATTTGTATTTGTGTTCGTACATATACACGTACATGTTGAGGCGCATGATTGACATGTACGTGTAATTTCCCAAATATCCCAATGGTCCAAATTTCCATCAAGGGCCTTGATGGATATTTGGGAAATTTCATGTATTCGAGGCATAAAAAACATTGCCATGTATTTGGCAAACATTCTATACATGTATATGTTGTAAATATCTGACATATTAGTGTAAATTGTGGTCTAATTAAAAAGTATTTCCAATGAATAACCACTATTTGACAATGTTTGAAATAAGAACTGATCAACTTGGTCTTAAATTATTACAATCCAAAAAATATGCCAATATAAATTGGCGTGTGTCGTGGTTTTACTTTGATTTATTTTCTTTCCAATAATACTGTGCAAATGATTGACAAGCTAAATTCTGGGCTAAATCAAACACTCTTTCCAATAAATTAGACTCGTTGACAGTCCACTGTAGTAATCAGGCGGGTTTTAGATGTGTTTAGAAAATGCATCAAAACTGTCGATCCCATAGCAACGGTATAAACCCATCTGCGTCAAGACCTCACCCCCGCAGGATGGAGATATGCAAATAAGCCTCGGTCACGCCACATGTCATTGGACAAAAACGGCACTAAAAATTGGCCACAACAGATACAGGACTCAATATGACAGAATGAGGCTTAAGCCCCTAGTTCTGTTTTAAGGTTGCCAAGCCCTTGTGTACATACATTGTGCACAATGACAATGTCAATTTTGTTAGTCAGCCACAATAATATTAAATTAACATAATGCTGAGTGCATATATTTTAAATCCTACTGTCATAAATGCTGTACAAGTACAAACGAAGTAGTAATATAGCGAATAAGCTGGTTTAAAATCTGGCCCTTGACAGAAAATACACGCAATTTAGATTCAAACATTTCAGTAAAAATACATTTGAAGCACGCAACTTTTCCTTACATCTGTTGATTTCCTTTTTTTTCTACACCAATGAAAATGTATCACATTAAAATATACAAAGGTTTCTAAGGCTAAGAATTTTCTCTGTTATTAAGTTCCAAATAGCAAGCCTTTTTTTTGTTTTTTACACAAATTTTACTTAATAATATACACGTAGAAACAGCTATTATAGTAAATGATATACCAAAATTAAATCACGGAAACTAATCGTCCCCTGAAAGACTCATTTTGTTGGATCAAACGCATGCTGCACAGTAATGAATAATTCGTTGGGCTATAATGTCATCAGCTGTGTGGATTGGCTGAGGGGGCTAGATCAATAGGCTCTGTCGTCCTGTTTTCATCAGTCCGAGGGTGTTGTGTGCGAGGAGGCCAGAGTCAGGTTTGGGTCTGTGGACTGGGCGGTTGTGCTGGGGTCGTTGCTTGACCACTGCCCACTCCGTATTGGGGGACCTAGCGGGCCATGTGGTCTTGGAGGCTCCCTGTAGTGGATGTGTTTTACAGCTAAAGCAGTCCGCCAATGCAAAATGGGATACAGAATGGAGATGAGCTCCGATGGTAGGTTTGAAATCAGTTTTTACCAAAAATGCATTTTGCACTAATTAGTTAGAGATTTTGTTGCAAAAATCTTATTTTTTTCATATAATTTTAGACAGGGCAAACTAAATGTAGATTTATTTTCATATAGGAAACACTTGACAGTGTTTCATTGCTTTCAACTTAGACACTCATAAAAAAGTGTAATAATTAATTTTCCGTAGAAAATTTTATTTTATTTCTTATTATGGCTTAGTTTTCATCATACATCTTGTGTGTTAAATTTAGCTTTTTACGACTCATTTCAAGTATTCCGTGTAAATTCAAATATCAGAATTATTAAAATTCTGATTACCATCTGCCTTGTATCCATGAAAACAAGGATGGCTGAATTGACAACAATTTGAAGAAAGTGTGAATTTTAAGCATTCTATGATTCATAATAACCAAACTAATCACACTTTACTCTGCATTAAACATACATGTACTATTCTGTACTATTTCTGAGAAGAAAACAAAAACATCCACTTAAAGATGGACTACAACGAAAACTCACACATTAAATTTATTATCGGACCTTGTTTATGTTGTGTTCAGGTAACACTTTATTGTTACGATCATGTTTTTCTCTAAATAATTTTGTTGCAATTTGACCGAAAAAATTAGACCTCGATTCTTCGATTTTGAAATTTCCCGCCCTGTACTCGTTCCCGGCAAAGATCCACTGAAAACCACAATGAAATCCACGATATAGTACCAGCGGACTTGTAAACCAGCGAAAAGTGATGACGTACTACCCATGAGCAACCGAGAGTAAACAAAAGATGCCATGTTATTCCGTGTGTATTATGTATGCGTTTTCATGCAGAGGCATGAAGTAAATCGTCGTGGGTAGTACGTCACACACAAAGTATGAATTATTCATGAGTTAAGGGCTTTTGCTGAAACTGAGTTTTTCTGGGTCGTAGAACGCCGATCAACTTTGTTGTTTTTTTGCATGAAGGAACAAGTTTTATTGAATACTAATGATATATTAGTAATCATTATACATTTCTCGAACAAAAACAGCAACACAGCCTTTATCATTATTCCGTTGTAGTCCATCTTTAAAAAAAGGTCTTCATTCACATAATCGGGGGGGACAGAATCCACAGTTGAATTAAAATGTTTCTTGTATCTTTCTCTCCAAAACCCACATAGAAAAAGGAAAGAAATCTAAGCAGACTTTTTATTTTATCAGTTTCAGAAGGTGATTTTCGGACATCAGTGTCCGCTCCATAATAATGCCATTCTTGCAACACCCATATCGCAGTACTAGTCTCATATTGACCCCTGATATTTACAAATGTAACACAGGGGGAGATGCGGTTGTACCGGTGCATGTACCGTCATGACAGTGCTATCTGGTTTAATCAATCCATCAATGCAGTGGATTATTCGCCACAAATTGAATTGTTCTGTCTTGCCCCAGGCTCTTGTATAATTATAGCAGTCATACATATCGCTTGACAAAAGATGTCGCAATTTTATGTACCGGTACATAATATTGTTCTTTGACTAATATTTTACGAGGTTTATTAATATCTTCCTAAAGTGAGGACCGAATGTTGTTGATACCTTAGCCATAACGCCCTATGTGTGAAAATTTGCGGACTCTGGACTGTTGGGGGTTAAGCAGGATTTTAGAGAAGCGAATCAAAAATTGGAAAATACTGTACAAATCTAACCTCTATGTTTTTCTATTTTGCACAGTGGAGTGCTGTGAAACATAATGTAAGAATTTATAATTCTTGAACAAATATGAACATAGAATTTGTATTTAGTTTGGCAAGACAAACAAATATTATAAATAAATTTTTTTTTTTTTATTTATTTTTTATTTAGATTTTTTTTAACCCTTAATATACACAATTCCTTTGCAACATTTATCGATTTTTTATTGTGGCTACAAATTCATGTTTTGTGGGTCGTGGTTTAAGAATAGTGTACTAATAATGAGATGCTGGCTTTTCGGCTGAAAATCTCAGCATCTTCACTCGGTGACTATCAGCATTCCATGCATTGACCAACATGTATGAGTCGTCTCCCTGAGCGATATTCCTTACAGATCAATAAGGTGGATTTTTTGTTATCCACCCAGCTCTGAGCACTGGTACATTAACTTAACTTGTATAGTGTCTGTGTAGAGCAGGATATGAGATAACGATTAGTGCAGTGGGGCAGTATCAGGCCTGAATTCTATTTTTTTAGGAGCAAGCTAGTGGGTTGACGTATATTAAAGGGTGAAATAAAAAAAATAAAAAAATAACAATTACCTACAAAAAATATTTATTACAGGTGGGCGTAGAAAAATTCCATTGAAATAATATTTGTTGGTGTGATTTAAAAAAAACTTAAAGGTAGGATACAATATTGGTAATTGCTAGAATTATTATAAATAGGTGGATTTGGGGGGGTTGTATTTTATAGAAAATATCGTTTAAAGGTAGTATACACCATTTGCAGATATCGAAAAAATTTACTACCGAATTATTAAGAAATATCTTACTTATTTAAAAGTAAATAATGATTGTAGGCATCCAGCAAAATAAGGGCCCTAGATATCCTGTAATTGTTCCAAAAAATTGAATTGTATAAACCATAATTCATTCTCGCCGTCCGGCGAGCGCGAAAAAACAAAGATAACATAAGAATAACTGCTCGACTCCGGTGGAAAACAAACGCTGTTTTTCATGCTTTTCTCGGCATCCATGAATGTAAAAATTCGGACAGGTCAGTTAAACGATATTTACTATAAAATACAACCCCCCAAATCCACCCATTCCTGATAATTCAACAAATTACCAATGGTGTATACTACCTTTAACTGGCGTGTCCGAAGTTTAACAATCACGGACGCTGAGAAAAGTTAGAAAAACAGCGTTCGTTTTCAACCGGCGTCAGGCAGTTTTTCTTATGTTCTTATGTTGAATTTTTTTATGTTAAATTTTTGTATATAAAATTCAATTTTTCAGAACAATTACAGGATATCTAGCGCAATCAATTTGCTGGATGCCTACAATCAGTATTAACTTTCAAATGAGTAAGATATTTCTGAATAATTCGGTAGTAACAATTTTCTATATCTGCAAATGGTGTATCCTACCTTTAACAAAAACATATCCACACAATGACTAGTTAAAGTCATGTACTTATCTCCTGCTTGCTACAGTGTCAGATGGTAATTTATTTCATTATTTCCAATCCTTTTTCCAGTGAATTTTTTTTATCATGCATCAAATGAATTTATTTTTCATGTTTTAATCTTCACCATATCAGGATTTCGAATCGTGAATCAAGTCATTCGGGTCGAGGGGAATATACAAAAGTACAGCCATGCTGGCTCGTATCTGAATATTGCCATGACAACAAATGCAAACGTCATAGCAACTACTGGAATAATGACTGACAGTTAAACAAACAAATTATTTGCATTAAAACTGGATTTTACTATCAGTATAAAAAAGCATTTTACCTATCTTATCAACATAAATATTTGGAAAAGCAAAAGAAAATGTGGAAACTGTGGCATATTAACTGTACATCTAAACAAAAGAATGCCCAAAGAAATATCACACAATTGTTAGTCCCATCAACTCATTAACCAGTTCGCGCCGGATGATGTTTATAAACGCAAAGTTTTCTCCAGATTCAAACAGATGACGCATAAATATGCCACGGGCAAGTCCAGAAATGTCTGCCGGCAGCGAGCAAGGCCAGAAATGCGTGGGTGTGTTTCCCGGCACTATCGGCCTGAACCCGCTTCGGAAAGAGTTTTGTTAAAAATAATCCCGCCCCTCGGCTCGGTGATGTTAAAATAATCCCGGCGCGAACTGGTTAAAAAAAAGGTTTATCATTCACAAATGTTTCCATGAAAATAAAGAAAAATGAAACACATGCAAATATATGCTACTTTCTTGGACATGTCTTGTTTTTCTTTATCACTTGAGCGAACAGAGCCGTTCCTACAGAAATCAAAGCTAATTGAATATAGAGCTACATGTAATTTGATTGCACGGTTATGATGTCCCATTAGCCATATACAATAGGAATAGTTATAACTGCAAGCCAAGAACAACAAGCGGACGAGGCAGTAGAGTGTAAACAATTAGTGAATTCACTCCTACAGCTTGCCAGGTGATAGGCAAATTTACATGTACCGGTACATGAATAAAATCCCCCCCCCCCCCCCCCACATATGAAGCAATAGGTTTTTAGGAAGGGTGCATTATGTAACAATAGTCTAGAGAGTGTATAGGTATGGGGGACTAAGGGGGAGTCGCTCTGTCCCATATCTTGCTGAAAACCCCCCCCCAAAAAAAAAAAAAAAAAAAACCACAAAAAATATATATAAAAAATTAAAATGTAAAAAATAATTTAATTTTTTTTTTTTTTAACCCTAACTCCCTCACCATTGTTATTGAACAATACAATTCCTTCAAAATCCTCCAACTTCCTTTGTTGTGTAGGGAGTTAGGGTTAATGTATTTTAGAAGAAACATAGATCGGAAACGATTACACAAACACAACAAATACATCACGTATCAGTAAGTGCTTTTGCAGGCATCTTGCTGTATTAACTCACTAATAAGATAAGTAGTTTGCGATAACACATGTTGTAATTCTCCTTAGTGAGATGGGTGGTTCTAAAAAGAAGCGGAGGAAGTGGCACACTATGCGTCAGAATAAAATTAGGGAAAAAAAATACATTTACCAACAAAATGTAGAAATGCATGTAATTCTCAATGTTGCTTTCCATCGTTTTCCCCTCTTTCCTTGAAAAAGCGTCTTTTTTTTTAATCACAACTTTCTCTTTGGCCTGAGCTAGTAATTTTCTGTCAGGCAATTTATTTAATATTTTAACGTAACTTTTAACTTTATTTTATTTCCACTTCCAAACAAACAATATGGATCAGTGTTTGCAGGTCGGTCATAATTATCCCTTCTTGTGCCAAAGCTTTGTGTGTGGGTGGACACGGTAACGATGTAACTCGCCTGTTGATGAACAGATTGAGTTATCTTTTGTGCAGATTAACATTTTATTCTAATGCTGCTGATGTATATTTGACCCACTCTGCAAAAATGAGTCTGATGTTTTCAATTGTACAGTTGGTCAGAAAAAGCAGGAAATAAGCTTTCATTTGATGGCACAACTCTGTAGTGTGCATTGGTCTTTTACAATTTTTTTAAATTTGCTTCTTCTCAGTTATATTCAAAATGTCTTTAAACAGAAATGACAATTTATAATTGTAGGGCTTCATCAGATGCTATGGTAAGAGAATGACAAAAACTGTATTAAATTTAATTTAGGGATCAAAAAAAAATAATTTCATCGATCAGATCTGAAAATATAGGTGTCGGAGAAACCAAAATATTATTTGTTGATGAAAAAATCACCTCCGAGACAATAAACAGCCCTTTACGTAAAAATGTATTTTGCGACATCAGAGTGGGTCGCATACATGTATGTACTGTAATACACAGAGCCTCTGACAGGCAAAGGAAATTTAGGGTGTGTCGCATAGAGGGACAGAAGACCCTTCCCAAATCGGCCGCAGAAAAATGTGTTAAATAAGGAGAGAAATGTGGTGAGCATGGAAAATATTTGCTTATCAAAAACCGGTTTACCAGAAAAATGCCATGCAATTCATATTGCTTTATTGCCGTGGACTTCATATTGAGATCCACGCACTGGGGAATTAATTGAAATCATGCGCCAGTGCCTACCATCGTGTCGAGATTGCATCTGAAGACGATTTGGACATGCATGGCGGTGCACTGATGCCATGATGTTATGTGACAAGCAGGTCCAGCAGTGATTACATTATACGCGGCTAAGTAAGCAAAGCGGCTGTATTGACGCTGTGTTATTCTCAATGTTATTCTTCCATTACATAGCCAAGAATTCGGATGCAACCGGTACCTTTGCTTTGAGATATTTTACGTGCTTGTCCCAACTGAATGGTACTCCCGGGTTGAAGAAGACAATTGTACTTGGGTGTCTTGCCCTAGGACACAAACACCATGTTCCTACTACTGGTGCTATAGGCCTGCAGTCTCCCCTTACAACTTGCTCATGGAAGTTGTGGTTATTAACAGTTAGCTCTGTGGTATTTGATATTTGCATATAACAGTAGCAAAAGACCATGCAAGTTGTTGTGGTTAGTGGTGGTTGTTGACCACTGGTGGTGGCAGAGGTGGGCTGTCTGACACCTCTTAATCCTTACACAATAGGTGTATTACATTTCAGACATTTCCAGCCAAAGTGGGCCAATGTTCATAACCCGATTATGTTTCAGACTCTTTGAGGTTTGGAAATGTCTGAAATGTAATCGGTAATTAGGAAGCTTATGTTTCAGACATTTGAAATGTCTGAAACATAATCGCTACTTACGTTTCAGACATTAAATGTCTGAAATAACGTAAGTTTTAGACATGTTGACACTAACATAAGTATTTCAGACTTTCCTGGTTCATATTGTTTAGACCCATGGATCATCATACATGATTTAACCAGTTTGCGCCGGATGACGTATATAAACGCAAAGTTTTCCCCAAATTCAAAACGGATGACGCATAAACACGCCAAGTTCAAGTTCGGAAATGTCTGTCAGCAGCGAGCAAGGCCGGAAATGCATGGGTGTGCTTCCCGGCACTATCGGCCTGAACCCGCTTCGGATCAAGTTTCGTTAAAATAATCCCGGCGCGAACTTTTTAAACACCGTAACCACTGCACCATGGTATTTATTGAGGGAGGAAGGGTGCTCTAAATATCTCTCAAGTCAAATTCTTCCGTTATTTCAATTGGCTTAATTGTCTCCTTCTGTATCCACAGTGGAGGAAGAAGACTCGGAAGGATTAGGAAAGTCGCAGACAGGTCGCAGGACTCAGCTCCCAGCCCCACAGCCCGACACGAGCGGTCTGAGTCTCTGGAATATCCTCAAGAAGAACATCGGCAAGGATCTGTCCAAGATTGCTATGCCGGTGGCACTGAATGAGCCGCTTAGCATGCTGCAGGTAAGAGTGACGAGAGAGACCACAGAACTACAGCCAAGTACATGTATGAACTTTGTACAATTTATGACAGTCAATGGCACTTTGTGGCCATTCACTTGTGTTCCATGTTCAGGACATTCATTCCCTGTACATGTATGTGCAGAATAGTCAGTTCAAAGATTAGCAGTCAAATGTTTCATGTCCCTGTCACATCTAAAATCAACCACAGTAACCATCTCTGCCCTCTTTTGAACTCATTTACTCCTGGGTTGTGGGGGGAAAAATGAGTGATAAAGTGCCTTGCCCAAGGGCACACACATAGCTTTACCTTACATACGCACTGTGGACATTACTTTGTCTTCGTGTAGTTAACAAACTTTGACTAAATACTCATTTTTCTCGCTTCCCCAAAACAAATTTACCCTCAAATTTGGATTATGGGCCTCTCAGCTGTCCCTTCTATCTTTTCTATATATAACCCTAACCCGTTTTTCCTCTAGCGCTCTTTTTCGGAAACTGAAAAACGGATTGTGGACGTGTGCAAGTCCACACACCGTAACCTCTTCCCGCATCGTGTGGACCTATATTGTTCGGAGGTCCACAGTGCGTATGCAAGACTAACTCACATGCAGTCATGTATTGACCGGCAATCGGGGACGGGGCATTGTCCGACCGTCTTACCTCTTTTGTTTGTACTACGTTTTCGGATGATCCCCATAGGATTTGTACACGAGTTGAGATCGTGGACGTTGTGTCAATCGTGGACCCATTGTTTGCCTCCCAATTCTTTTGTCCGACGACCACGAATGCCGGTCAATACAAACGCACCATAACCCCAGGCCAGACTCGAACCTACCACCTGCATAATTACCGGCAGACCGAAAATTCAATGCTCCAGACCACTACAAGGCCAAGGCAGTCCAAGAAAGAACTGCCAAACTCAGAGGTTCCAGGACATTTTGTTCGCCAATCTAAATACACAGCCCGACCCTGTAATTGTTCTAGGATTCCTCAAAATTTGGGACCACATCTTAGTACGCCTGTTGGCTCTTGTATGACAACAGGTCTTGACCGAGGAGCTGGAGTACAGTGAGCTACTAGACAAGGCAGCAGAAACCGATGATCCTTACAAGCGGATGGTCTACGTGGCTTCCTTTGCTGCCTCCAGCTATGCTTCCACCTACTACCGGGCCGGCACTAAGCCGTTCAACCCACTGCTCGGGGAAACTTACGAGTGTGTGAGGGAAGACAAAGGATTCCGATTCATCGCAGAACAGGTAAGGATACAAGATAATGCTAGGGAGGGATACATGTTGCTAAAACAGATTCAAAACAGCCAACAGACCCAGGCAAGCTTGGTGACAGACGGATGGCTTCACTAGTAAACTGGCGGTCTTTGGTTTTGAGTCCATTCTCAACAAACTTCTTAATGATTTCTTGCAAGTTCTTTATTTAGAAAGCAATGCATATTAGTGAAGGATAAAACCTAACTTTACCAATCCACAACACACACACACTACGAGTTGCACTACATACTTCTTATATGGCCTGAACATTTCTTATCTAGAATCTAGTATCAATGCTAGAAGGTACAATTTACCTTTATAATTTATCTAGGACTGAGTTTATTCAAAGTTTGACTAACTGTCTTAGCAATGGTTGACTAATCTAGTCTAGTTGTCAGAACAAAATGGATCGACTTAATGATGAAGGGTTTTTAATAGTGTTTGACAGGAGTTCATCTGGGCATCACTCACAATTATTTTGGTCTGATACTGCAGGTGTCCCATCATCCACCCATCTCAGCCTGCCATTGTGAGAGCAAGAACTTCATCTATACCCAGGAAGTCCGCATCAAGACCAAATTCTGGGGCAAATCTATGGAGATCATTCCGGCTGGGACCATTAACATAAAGATCCCCAGGTAGGTTCGTGCTACAAGATGTTAAATCTTAATAAGGTCGTTTACAAGGTAGTCACAAGGTATTCATCTGTCATGTTACAAGTTGAATCACAAGTTGATTGCATTTTTTTTCTTCTGAAGTCTGTTAAATTCATACATTTGAACTTTCTTTTGGAAAATCGATTCTGGAGAGGAGGAATCATTTATGCCATTTCTGCTTCAATATTTTCTATCCCCCTAATCTCTTTAGAAGTTAGCTCGCTTAAAGGTAGGATACACCATTTGCAGATATCGAAAATATTGACTACCGAATTATTAAGAAATATCTTACTCATTTGAAAGTAAATAATGATTCTAGGCATTCAGCAAAAGTATTGCGCTAGATATCCTGTAATTATTCTGAAAAATTGAAATTTATAAAGAAAAATTCGCTGGACGCCGATCGCAAAAAAACAAAGATAACCTAAGAATAACTGCTCGACCCTGATCGAAAACAAATGCTGTTTTTCGGGCTTTTCTCGGCATCCACGATTGTAAAACTTCGGACAGGTCAGTTAAACGATATTCACTATGACATACAACCCCCCAAACCTAATTCAAGCAACTACCAATGGTGTATCCTACCTTTAAGTTCCTGTTTTATAAATGAAAATATAAAAATCCAATAATTTGTATGGTCGTGTCCCCCCCCCAACAGATACAATGATCACTACAAGTTCAACAAGGTGACGAGCTGTGTGCACAATATCCTAAGTGGTGAGCGATGGTTAGACCATTACGGAGAATGCCTCATCACTAACGGTCGCATCATCTGCAAACTCACCTTCACAAAGGTATACAACTAACATATAAGATATAAAAGAAGGCAAGATCACTCTTATTCCTCCCTCAAGTCCATTTAACCTATTTGCACCTGAACTACATGGCATTACATTCGGTTTATAGAATCAATAAAACTACAGAATTACTCGGGCAGTTTTGGGCGGTACAGTGAGTATAAAAGGCAGGATGGCTTAGGGCACCACGGTGAGTAAAGGGTTCACTGTCCTTGTATAGATCCTTTGCATAGACAGCCATCTTTGTAGGCAAACTACAGCTGTGTGTTTTATACGCCATCAAGTACGTGTGTGCACAGTCTTGGAAATGTTTAAAAAACACGTGTGCTTGTTGCTTGAAATGTCTTCGAAATACGGCACATGTAGGTTGATAAACACCGCCAATCGTGGACGGGGCATTGTCCGACCGTCTTCCCTTCTTTTGTTTGTACTCTAACGTGTTCGGATGACCTCCATAGGATTTATACACGATTTGGAATCGTGGATGTTTTGTCAATCGTGGACGAACCTAATTCTTTTGTCTGAAGACCACGATTGGCGGTCAATACATACGCAACCGTGCGCATCACGAAACTTGACTCCCAAAATATCGATGCACGCGACAATCTGTAGGCCGCGACATCATTTGAGAGGGGTTTATATGACCGTTAGGTGAGTTACTGGATTAACAGGCACCATGCCAGTGTTATCACAGAAGACAAACAAAATCTGAAATGAATTCTACGAGTCCCAAAGTCTATCGAGTCCAAGTTATTATTTCTCGGAGGGGGATTCTTTTTTCTGACAGGCGAGTTACTGGAGTAACAGGCGGCATGAAGTCCACGGTGTAATCACTGACGACGGTCAGGTGGTCCATGAACTCTTTGGCAAATGGAATGAAGGAATCTACTGTGGAAGATCGGCGTCGGCCAAATGTATATGGCGTACGGGTGAGTAGGCTTAACCACCATTCGTACTACAAGCCGGGTAATTTGAAACAGTGGCGGCGAAATTCGCCGGAGTTGAAATATGTGTCAACTATTCTCGGCAAATTCACCTGGGGCCAATTTCATAGAGCTGCTAAGCACAACAATTTGCTTAGCATGACAATTTGTCCTTGGCAAAAACAAGGTTACAGACCAAATTTTTACCTGATCTTTATTGTTCTGGATTGATAATCAGCTGTTTTCTTGCTTAGCATGAAAAACATGTATAATTTTGGCTAGTAACCTGGGGCCAATTTCATAGACCTGCTAAGCAAAAGAAATTGCTTAGCACCAAAAATCTTGCTCATTAAAAAGAAGGTTACCAGCCAAAATTCTACGTGTTTTTCATGCTTAACAGCTAATTATCAATCCAGAACAATAAAGATCAGGTGAAAATTTGGTCGGTAACCTTGTTTTTGCCAAAGACAAAATGTCATGCTAAGCAAATTTTTGTGCTGTTTTTGATGAGCAAGACTTTTTGTGCTAAGCAAATTTTTTTACTTAGCAGCTCTATGAAATTGGCCCCTGATCTTAGCTGATTTTCGCTTAAAGACATTAAACTTTATTAACAATTGTTTGCGTGAGAGCTCAATAAATTCTCCCCTATTTGTGTTTTGTTTTTTAGGTTCAATGCCAGAGAATCATGGCATTTACTATGGCTTCACACGGTTTGCTATTGAACTTAACGAGTTAGACCCTTACATAAGCCACCTGCTACCTCCCACAGATTCCAGGCTTAGGCCTGATCAGAGGTGAGACATAATGACTCATTTTCATTTATTTGTTCAAAATATTCAAATTAAGTTTTTTTTATTCAATGTTGTTAGCATATTATAACAAATGTTGTTGAAATCCATCATGGAGTTTATCTCAAATAGTTGAGTTTTATGTCAAAAATTTCTAATTTTTGGAGATGTTGAGTGGTTCCCAATAAAATGTGTGGAGATTTCACTCAAAAATAGTCAACAGAGAACACGAACACCTAAATCTATCCTAGTGGAGACATCTCTTTGTTCTCGTGTACAAACTGGTTAAAAAGTCGGGCACCTTTTTCAAAATGCTCCTATTTCAACCACAATTAATTTCCTGAGTTGAAATTTTGACCCAATATACCCTATATTATACACTAACCAAAACACTAACCCTAACCCACATCCTAACCCTATTTTTTTGGTAATTTCAGTACAATCCCAAAAATCTATTTCGTGAAATTCCCAGTGGAGACCTTTTCATCTATAGAAATTTACCCTCCGGAGACCTTTTGTCTCCATTGTACACATTGTGTTCCGAATTTTGAATCACTCTATTTGTACTGCTGCTTGTTGATGCATGTCACCATCGTGTTTCTTTAGAATAGTACCGATTCATTAAACGCTAGACCCATTTGCTGATGATTATTTTCAATCAGGAAACTAGAGGATGGTGATGTCATCGGGGCTGAGCGGGAGAAGCAGAGGTTGGAGGTGTTACAGCGAGAGAGGCGGAAGTGGAGGGCAGAGCAGGGCAACACTTATGAACCTAAATTCTTCAGGTAGGCTTCTTAGGCGTAGGGATGGAAGACGTCCCAAATTTGCTTCGCTTTCGTGTGAAGTAAGAACCAGTCTTAACCCTAACCCTGCCAGATCCAGCACAGTGCATCTGTGGTGACTGCTTGACCTTGCTGGACTCTGCACACAAGTCAATGTGACAAAGTATGCAATCTGTTGCGTCTGGCAGGGTTTCTAGCCAAAATACCCTGGAGGGTTAGGGTTAAGGCATGCCTTAATTACAGCTCACTTAATTGGCTTTTCTCTTTGACTAACGGCAAAATCTGCCTCCACCTGGTGGTTTGGTTTTTTTAAGACAATGTTGGGTCAATGTATCATAACAATATAATTGGATTGTTTCTCTGAACAGATTCTCTAAGGAAAATGGCAAAGAAGTGTGCATCTTCAAGAACGATTACTGGGACCTGAGACGAGATCCCGGCTTCAAGAACGTGAGCACCATCGAGCTCTGGTAGTCTGGCATGACTGGCTCCTTGGACCTAGAAGACTCAGGCTGCCACAGGGCCTAGAAGGTACTGGCACATCAAGAACCCTTTGCTGAATACTTTGGTTGCGGTATCTGTTGCTGTAAAGATTCAACCTAGTCAGTCAACCCGCAGCATGCTCGGTAGTCAAGTGGTAAAACATCTGTACTAGTAAGCAGGAGCTTGTGGGTTCGAATCCCACCCAAGTAGTTTGTATGTTTGTTTCTTACAAGCCCCTAAACACTAGTGTTTAGGATAAAATACAGAAATACATCAGTGAAGAGCCAAATCCAATATTTAGTTTAACCCCTTGGCTGTCGAAAAGAAGTCTCGACACTAACAACTCTAGCATCTGTGACTTGAGAAACTGTACTTTGTTATTTTTCCATTTCTTGGCCACATGGATGCAAGCACAGAGAAATCTTTACTCTCACCAAACGGGGAAATGTAAATTCTGTTTCACTGACAAAATTACCAACCTTCTTTAATACTTTATAGGATGTGTGCTTCCTGATGATCTCTAGACTACAATAGATTGATGGTCCTTTATTAGAAGGCATTTTTATTGTTTCATTTCTCTCAACCAAAGATAAGAAGCCATTTTCTTTTAACCAGTTTGCACCGGAGGACGTTTATACACGCAACATTTTCCCGAGATTAAAAACGGATGACGCATAAACACGTCACGAGAAAGGCCGAAAATGTCTGTCAGCAGCGAGCAAGGCCGGAAATGCGTGGGTGTGCTTCCGATACCATCGGCCTGAACCTGCCTCGAATCGAGTTTCGTTCGAAATAATCCCGCGCCTCCGCTTGGGAATGTTCAAATAATCCCGGCGCGAACTGGTTAAAGACAGCAATAAATATGTGACCCAGCACGAGTAAATGAGACACTTTGCGGCAAAAATTTAAATTGAGATTTTGATTTTATCATTTAAAGCTAAACAAGCTTTAAATGATGAAATCAAAATCTCAATTTTTATTTTTGCCGCATAGTGTCGCCAGCAACCAAAGCCCCATTGACTGACCTGTTTAGTAGGATCTGGCCATGTGTCTCATGCAGTCTTCTATATTCTCCACGAAGAAAATTGTTACAAGTATTGTTAAACATTTTATCTACCGTTGGAAAGCATATGTGTGCTGTTGTTGTAACCGTAACTTCATGTAGCACTTACGAAAACTAAGATCGTTTTTCTTTTTTTTTAGGATAATGTCAGCTGAACATTTACAGGTAGTTTTCCTTTTATCTCATATGCAAGTACACTATATGTAATTCCAAAAGTATACGTTCTGCTAAATATGTATTTTATAAAATAGTTTGTAAAAAAAGTCCAACATTTTTATAACTGTTGACCAGTTTATTTTCATTGTTGTTTCTCAATATAGCTTAGGACAAACTTGTACAACAATAATTATGTAAAATATGTGTTACATATTTCGTGTTACCAGTAGTAGTATTGTTGAATGACCGTAAGCAGTTAAGGCAACATTGTTGATTGTAACAAAAAGTTGAACAGTTTCAAATGAAGCAATTTATTCATTTAAGGTTTCCCTTGTTAAGAAATAGAAAATGCATTCCTGTGTAAAAAAAATTAATAAAACGAAAGTTGTATTTGTGGTAAACATCGGGCACTACATTCACACAAAAATATTGATTGCTAAGAAAATTAGTGTTCTCAGTAAAAACAAAAAGAGGTCCATGGTGTGGAAGAAAATGTAATAATCAAAGCTATTTTGGTTGAGCTTGTTACTAGTATACAAATATTGACTGCTTTGAGTGGTATAGTAAAACTAGCCTCCCGAGGTGATCCATGGAGCATTCTATTTTCCCGAGGCGAAGCCGAGGGAAAATAGAATGCTCCATGGATCACCGAGGGAGGCTAGTTTTACTATACCGCGAAATAAAGCAGTCAATATTTGTTTTATAACACCTCACTCACAGATTCTGCACAATTTAAGCTTCCTGAAAGTATAGTAATGACAAAAAATCTCCGAATTATACGTCTCTCGATCATACGTGTACTTTGTTGCCTTGATGAACGGGTGCGAAAGTGCTAGAGCAATGTTTACGCAATGCACCGAAACACACGTCTGGGTTTCAGTCACGCTTTCGTTGCTATGCGCATATTTCGTGTGTTGCTATGCGCATAGTCCTTTTTGCGTGGTATAGTCTTTTTGGATAGCACAAGTAAAAAATAGTAAAAATAGCAAGTGACACGTGCCGCGCTCTCGGCCAATCAAGACACAGAATCTGTGAGTGAGGTGTTATAATAGCATTTATATCTTTAAAATAATAGGAATAGAAATATTTACCTGGTTTCTTAATCAAAAACATTTATGTAGGTTCAATTTAATTTCCCTGCTTACCGCAACATTCTGTGCTTATAGTATCTCCAACGTAAGGATGCTTGTAAAGAAAATCTGCGCTAATTTCATACTTTGTAAACACACCTGGCGCAGATTGTTTGCTTACAGCAAAAACTCCTTTTTACAAAAGCAGCATTTACCCGCGCAAAAAAAAGGCTACACAAATGGTTTTTTTTTCACAAACACATGCGTAAAAAAATATATGTTGACATATTCCTGTTTTATTAGACATCGCTCTTCTAAATAGGACTTCAATATAAGAAAATTTGAAAACCGTTAGAGTAGGTCTTTAACCCAAACCCTTACTAGGAACCTTCCTCACCCTTGCAAATTCAGACAGCATATGGTAAACTCTACACTCAACTGTTAGACGGACTCGATCTGATCCTAGTAGTACATGTATACACCTAACCCAATGTAAAAGGCAATCAGGTCAACCGGTGCAGTACAATTATGTCTAGGAAATCATGATTTTGATAGATTGAGTAGTTAATTAAGTCCTGGTCGGCAGCTAAGTTTTCGCAGCTGAACTAATTTCGGATGGTTTCTCGAGTGTGTGATAATAAACCGCATCACAGTACATAAACTAATGATGAAATATGCGACGGTGTATGTACAGTCGACCTGCTTCATTCATACACTTTATTGTGGATAGCTATAATGTCCGACACTTCACGATTGGGGTCAACATGTTATTTACACCAACATTTTATTGTGTTAATTTGCTAGTATTTCATTTCCTTAACACGTAGCATTATCTGTACCACATTGGTGTTGGTTTAATATCATAGGTTTACAACACTAAATGTATAACATCCTTACCTTTAAAATTCTAACAACAGTTCCCTTTACGATATAGACAAATGTAAGACGATTTTCTTCCCATAAACCGAGCTCCATATGTTCATATCATAAAGTAAAACCTTCCCTGAAAAGGTATCTAAACAGATCATATATTTAAGTTGATCATTGTACTTTGTAGTATTCCTGCAACCTACTGATTTGTCTTCACTGACCTTACACTCTCTTTTTTTAATGATCGTTGTATTTGTGTTGTACAAGTCTGAGCAACTCTTCCATCATAAATAAACGCAGCGGCTGTGTGGATCTTAATACTTTATGGTTATATTATTATGTTAGGTATAAATTCACAGAACAGTAAATATCTGGTGCAATTGTTTTAGATTTATGTTGAGTATAAACTACCAACAGTATAATTTTAAGAGCAAGTTATTTAGTTATGTTCATATTATTGACTAGTATAAAGATATACCATACGTGGAGATTGTATACAAGATATATTGGTATAAATCCGCTATTATTGAACGGTACCAGTATTAAACAATGACGGGTGTATAATTTAGGGTAAAACCCTTTGCAGTATTGTTGGGGGAAAATCTATTTTCTTTGCATAGCAAAGCTCAGGATCTTCCAAGTTTTAAAGAAATTTTTTTTTTGTCCGTATATTGACAATTTGTAGGATTATTTAACGGTGAAACCTCATTATTATCCGTTGTAGGCTTATGAACATTCTGCAACTCTGCTGTCGCAATTTTTTTAGCAAGTTCGCGCAGGAATTATTTTGACATTGACTTGGCCTTGGCGCAAGATTGTTGTTCACGAACCTCGATCCGAGGCGGGTTCATCAGCCCGGCATCTACGTGGGTAGCACAAGTAGATATATTCGGCCTCGCTCGCTACGAGCCGGTCGATGACAGATATTTTCGGCGTTGCTCGTGACATGTTTAATTATCCGTCGTCCCATTTTGAATTTCGGCAAAAAAAATAGATGTGTCATATACTCGATCGTCCTTCGACGTGAACTGGTAATATACAACTAACTTGATTTTGTTGTGGGCATTGAGAAATCCTTGCGAGCGATCACTGTACACTCCCGACTGCGCGGCCCATTCAATGTGTAAGCTCTGCACCTTGTACATGTACAAAGCTACGGTCCCGTGACGGACGATCTCGTAACCATTGGAGGGTGACGTGTCTTCGTGATAAAATTGATTGCGTGATCAGATTGGTCTGTACAAATTAAACTGTTTCATGAGTAGCAACCACACACATTGTAATGACTTGCGTGTCATGACATTTTATTAATTTATATGCTAACTACAAGATCGATTGTTCGTTAGGTAGTTTTCCCATAGTTTTCCTCACTGGTGTTCCATTTGTACGGTTATAATCGTTTGTGTACAAAGCCCGTTAACTTAATTTGGTGTTGCTGTTGCAAGAATGTTAACTTTTTACGTTGTATAAAAATAAAGTGAAATTTCTGAGTGGACGCTATTAAAAAGGGCGCTGAAATGGATTGGAACATGTTTGAGTTGTTTTCATCTTTTCTATTCCGATCCACTAAAACTAACAGCCCTGTCTCTCTTTGCTTTGTCCAATCACAGCCGCTATATCACTAAGATAAACACCTGGATAAATCCCTGTCATCTGATTGGTGGAACGTTGATCACAGTCATTGCAATGTTCGTCCCAATGCACAACAATGGCCGCGATGCAAAAAAAAAAAATTCTACGCTGTGAGCTTATTTTATTTTACACTACAGCAAATATTATATGTTTGAATGATGAATATGTTTCTATGTCCGTGCAACGGAAATAATTTAATTCGGTGACAGAAGGAATGTTTAGTAGACTCTACCTGTCGCCTCATGAAATTATTTTGACCGCCGCACTCACGTCACAAACATTAATTGTTTATGTAAGATTGATCATGTTTTGATGACAGCAACACTGAATTGCTTTTCATCAGTTACTCCCTATCCCGTATCACCACGCAGATAACACCACCGCAAATCACAAGGCAAATAAACGCACCTGGTAATAAATTGCCGTATTGTTCACGATTACCCGGCGACTTAATTGGGCTGGGGTTAAACAGATAGACGCGAGTGGTGAGTACTTCAGAGAGGAGAGCTGTGGGTACGTGTACCTCTCTAGTTGTAGCCTAGCACCCACGGGAAGGTATATTTACTGCTTCCTCCGTTGGTGCAAGCGTTCCACGCAACCTTGAGTAAAAGTTTGGAATGAACTGCCATGTCTGACGACGAGGAATCCGATGGCTTGGAAGGGCTACTGCTGGCAGCCAAAACTGGGGACGTAGCGACTTTCAAGCAGTTGCTGAAAGCTGGCGAAGATGTGCTGCAGAAAGACAAGGTGGGTCATGATTCGCGATCAGGTGAAAACATCGCGCAAAACATTCGTTGACAGAATTAAGCTTTCGTAGTTGTATGTACATGTACAATGTCAGGCTATAAGTGTTTTGGACGGATGATCAGGACACCAACGCATTAACATGCATGTTTTAGCAGCGCATGCAGTGAGCTCACGACTCACGAGTATGTATAGTAAACATATAATCAACTTGTTCATCAGCATATGGGACCGGGAACTATACATCTATAAAAAAAAAGAAGATCGCTTTAAAGTAATTTGTTAACAGAAGTGAATGCCAAATCTCGCCGATTCGGGGTATAAGAGACTACGTTTGCCATGGAGCTGCGAAAACGACGCCAAACGCGTCGGTATGTCTGGGACTCTTTGGCCGTCATGTTTGAAGAGCTACCGATTGCCTAGCGACAAACTGGTGTCCTATCGCAACCCTCTCTGTTGTCGCTTGGAAACCTTCCAAGTTAGTTGTACATGTATACACGCACACACACACTTGGCACGCCATTGGTTTCTGGGTACCTCTATTGTTCGACCTTACTTCCCTTCTTTTGTTTTCCTTTGTCCCTATAGAAAACTCGAAATACATAGCGTTACGAATGCGGGGTACTTCCATTTCTAAAGACAAGATTAATAATTGTGGGGTATCATTGTCAATTGTTGGCCTTTTGTTCCCTGTACCCATAAGTGCCAATCAGTAAACGCACCTATATACTAGGCCGGTGTTGACCTCTAGGGGGCCCACAAGGCCTAGGCCAGACGTGTAGGGAGATCTGTATAGAAACTCAGTGTTTTTACAGATTGCAGTTTATTACTTTGAAAAGAAAAGTGCTTAGAGGTTGAAGGCTGAAACATTCGGAAAATATATCGGTAATTAAAAACTATTGTACTTCAAGGATAAACCTAATTCGATCTAAGAACATAGAATTCATCGTGTATAATAGTATGTTATCCAAAAATAACGAGTCAATGTCAAACGAACAATTATCAGTGCGATTTAGTCATGAACAAAAC
Source organism: Crossaster papposus (assembly GCA_037893245.1). Classification (NCBI taxonomy): domain Eukaryota; kingdom Metazoa; phylum Echinodermata; class Asteroidea; order Velatida; family Solasteridae; genus Crossaster; species Crossaster papposus. The sequence goes on from JBAIAA010000710.1 coordinate 695,443, forward strand.
TATCAGCTTTTTTCCTGCGCCGCGATGCAGATACCGGATAAAAGCACACAGGTACGGTAGGCCTATACTGCCACTATACCCGTGAAGATGTTTTTCAGCTAGGGTACGAGCGCCATCTTCCGTCTGTGTGATCTAATGCAGAACTCTGGTGGAGTTTAAATATTAAGTCGTTCTCTCTAATCAGAAGGTATATAGATGAAGGATTCGCCCTTTTTTCGACAGAAGAACATATTCCCGCTAAAAATACAGAACCATGAACATTCTTACCTAAATGCATTTACGAGATGAATTTTAATTCTTATTTCTAAACCTTAAACTCTAGTAACTTTCAACATATAATATTTTTGTATTTCAACTTTCCCAATCCAATGTGTTGCATTTGTTTGCCACAGAATGATCAGACTGTGCTTCACTGGGCAGCGCGGAGTGGCGCTGTGCAGGTCATTTTGGCGGGAGTTTCTAAAGGCCTGACCTGGCACATCAATACAAAAAGCAAGGTATGTATCTTAGGAGCGACCGGGGTGATGCCCACCTAGGTTTTGAGACTCATGGCCAGGAGTCGGAACTTACAGCTACAGGCTTCTAATTGCCTCCCTTCACCCGAAATTATCATGAAACGGGTACTAGAAGTTTGGTGTTCCTTTGCTGCACATGGTCCCTGTCTTTCCCGTAAGTTGTGCTGGCTGGCAAATACTTTATTCTGAAGAGGTTTGACTTTGAATGGATTTTTACTTCATTAGTTTAGTACGACGCCGAATACAAGTCTTTGCCATTTGCCATTGAAGTCTATCCCGCTGCGTACAAGGTGTACATTTATTCAGAATCGTAGTTTTTGATCAGACGACACGGCATATATTACCATTAAGTTACGGTCTATTGCGATTTACATACACGTATAACGCATGCCATTTTTGTTGCATATTTTTCCAGCGTGGTTTGACACCGCTACACGATGCTTGCCTAGCTGGCCACGTCAAAGCAACCAACCTCCTCCTGGCATTGGGCGCGGACGTCACGTCTCAAACCAAGGTATGTTCATGGTTGTAAATATTTCTTTCTTTTTGACAATGTTGTCTACTTATAGTTGTGATGAGTGCTAATTGTATTTGTTACGCGGTACGTACCCAGTATGTTGAACCAAACATTTTGCATGCAAGTATTGTTTTAAAGAGCAGTATAATTATCACACTGATAAATGAGCACTTGGTAATTGTTTTATTGCAATTAGGAGGGCTACACACCATTGCTGTGCGCTGCAGGTAACGGCCACGCTGAGTTAGCCAGGCTACTCGTTGGAGCAGGATGCGATCCAAACAAACTAATCCCGGTGAGTATTCAAAAACAAATCACCTGTTTGGGTAACCTTACGTATACAATTAAAAGTGTATACAAGTTGGGATTTGCTGCGTGTGCACAAGTCCAATGGAAAGTCTCTTAAAGATATAATTTGCCTCGATACAATATTTATTTTTTCGTTGTTTGCTTCAGCCAATCGGCGTGAACGCTGTGCATATAGCTACATGGACAGGACAAGCAGACGTGTTGGATACTCTGCTGCAGTTAGGAGCTAGAGCAGACGAAAAGAGTAAGGTATGCGAACTGTATCATTGGTCATTAATTCAGAGATGTTGAAGTCACCTTGCGCAATCTCTATTATGGTATGATCTATTGAGTGCTTGCGGCTTGTGGTCTGGTGCTTGATCTCGATTATATCTTGTTAAACTATAATGACAACCTTGCCAGAGTGGTATATTGCAGTTACCATTAAAGAAAACCATTATTTTTTTTCGCAACAGATAGGAAAGACAGCAGTAGAGTTTGCTGCTGAACAAGACCACGTGGAATGCATCGAGATTCTCAAGAAACACGTTGCGAAGGTCAGTCCAGTAGACATTCTCTCCTCGGAGATTGTTTGCTTAAATATCTTATAAAAATATATTTCTTCATTAGTACAAATTCTTTCTGTTCATAAATCCAAGGACTCCTCAAATTAAAGATGCATGCATTTCACATGAATCGAACCCAGGTCACAGAGATATAAGGCAACGTAAATTATATCCCCAATTGATAAGTTTGTCTTCGGAGATTATTAACTGAACTTTTTTTTATTGAACCCCCAAAAATCCCAGGGTGCTTCGTCCCAAATCGACGAGATGAAGATCCTAAAAACCAAGATGAAAATAGTCGAGGAGAAGATCCGAGGCTACTTTGAGGATAAACTGAAAGAAGAAATCAGCTACTTCGAGAAGCAACTCCAAGACAAACACGAAGAAGACATGAGCGCAATTATCAAGTTGCAGCAAGAGGTCTCGCGTTTACAGTCCATACTTGGGCGGGAGCAGGCGCAGCTATTAAGGGGTCAGCCGCTGCGTAGTCCCCGGCCAGACATCATCGATCTGAATCGGATGCCCACCACGCCAAGGCCCGCGGGTATAAGCCGCCAAAAGCGGCTAAGTGACGGCGACGCGACGGATAACAATAACAAACCTGTTGGCGGTTCCCCGGGAACAGAGAGCCCAGAGAGCGGTAACGAAGACGAGAGACTAGGACTTAAGAGTATCTCATCATCCTTCAAGGACAAGTCCATCAAAGCCTTGGTTGAAGAAAACGCCAGGAAAACCAACAGCATGGCTTACCTCAGAAAGCAATCTTCCAAGGAAAGCTCCGGCAGGACCCACATACCGCGGAGTGGCAGCGCGGGGGCTATGAGCCTGCCAAATCGGCCCTTATCAGACCGACGTGGTCGGTTCATTAGCCCCGACACTCCACCCACCAGCCCCATCATCAAAACCCAACCTGGTGGAGTTTTCTCTGATCTCTCTCCATCTACCTCGGCAATGATGATTCCCATGCCGCCCTCTCCTGATCGCGACCACCTTCAAGTCAGTGAAATAGACGCTCCTAAGACTCGAAGGAAGAGTCTGACCATGTTGCTGCGTCCGATATTCTTTAGTGATGGCGCCAACAAGGACCACAATAAGTCCAGGCGTCGTAGTGTCGCGGCTACCATGTCAATATCGCCACCTCATCAGGACACTAAACCACAGAAAAAGAAAGGACCATCGCTGCTACAGAGACCATTGCCTGGTATACATGCAGAGGAATACGAATCAGAAATGAATACTCTCGATGAATAGTCTATGTTTTTGCTCATTCCTACCATAAATTTTAAGCTCAGCGCTCTTTTGAATTCAAAAATGAGCGCGCACACCTTAAATATTTAAAAAAACTGCGCAGGAACTTCAACTTCGGTCCCAGAGTGTCGAACAGTACGCTCCCACTGTGCAAATTAGAAATAGTCTGGTGCCTTAATTGCTGTGCTTCACGTCAGTGTTTTAATTGATAATAAAGTGGATAATAATTCAACTTTTGTAGCCTATTATTTTTTTTTTAAACTTAAAAAAATAATACTCATTCTAAGAATTTTACCAATGGATATGAAAATCGCGTCAAGATTTGCACATTTATCACTTATTCCAGTTATTTTAAAGTCAGAAAAAAACAAGAAAAAAACGGCCAAATTTTTAATTTGATATATAACTCAGTCTTGTTGGTAAAACAATTTGGACAAAAAATGTCATTTTGCTTAGTAATATTAATTTGCATATTAATTGCACCGCAAAGTAATGTTTTGTTGCTCAAAGCAACTTTCCGTATCTTTCTTAATTAGAGGAAATATTTTGTAACTTGGGTCCTTAGCATATTTTGTTTAAAGCCTGATTACCAATTGTTTGTAAAAATGTCAAATCTTCTTTATTCATTATAAGCATTAAGTATTCATTGTTTGTTCACTTGATAAGTAACTGAAGTGTTGTAGGCCTAACACATTTATTTTACACGTTTGTTTAACCCAGTTGTGTTCCTAAAGAGTACTGTATATAAACGTTGTCATGTCTGGAAATGCCAAGAGACGAAACCGATCATTGTAATTTAATATTTTCTTTGTCTTAATAATGTCAGTAAACATCCCTGTACAACTTTCCACCTAATTCACATGCATAATTTTGTTATCAAATTTCTTCGGGGTTACAAAAAAGAAACCTCGTCAATTGCTTTGTCAACAGATATTCCCATTGAAACAGCCGAAGCCACGTTCGGTAAGTAATTCGGGTGCAACCTACGCCGGAGGTAATATTGTCTGCTCGGCCATTTTGACTAATGATCTTTTTCTTTCTTCGTGGCACTGCATGTCTATCTTTTATTTTCTCACAAACTGTCATCCGCTGCTTTGGTCGATGTGTAAGAATCTCGGGTCCTGGAACATTTAAAAACTCTCACATTCAATTTCGTCCAAGAAATATTTTTACACGCTTTCAGTTTACAAAACTAATGTTGTCACTTATCAACGTTTGGCTTTCCCTTTTTTTGCCCGATAATCAGAGGAATGTTTGCAGCAATTTGAATCATGTTTACATCAAAAATGCATTTCTAGAAGGAAAAAAACTGTTGAAACGCATGGACTTGTGTACTTTCACGTATATTTATTAACAACCTGGGAACTCTCCAAACGCATAGAAATCCCTATACACTTCTAGCAATACCTCTACTGTCTTCATGCACCATAGGCAAGATGAAAGTTTGCACCCTTTGCTTCCGTCAAATGGCAGCAAGTGCCAAAAGGCAACAGCTTCCCTTTACAACAAGCAAGCATTCAAGTTCTTGATTAACAGATTCCAAGACGCCTTGATCAATCCACAGAAACTGGCCCTGAGGACTCCAGACCTGGTCTTTGACAAATCAACTGGCCGTGTTGACGTAGGACCACGCAGCAAGTTCCGTCGCGCGAAGTGCAGGTAGTAGATCGGCCTTTACAACAAGCAAGCATTCAAGTTCTTGATCAATCCACAGGAACTGTCCTGTAGGACTCCAGATCTGGTCCTTTCCAAACCACCGTTCAACTGGCCGTGTTGACGTAGGACCCCGCAGCAAGTAGTAAGTTCCGTCGCGTGAAGTGCAGGTAGTAGATTGGCGTGTCTTTGCTTGGGTAGGAGTCCAACAGAATCTTGCTATTCACAGATCTTAAACAAAATTAAAGAAGAATTAAATTGTGTGCTAACCGAGAAATAGAGTTTCATGATTGCAAGATGAAAAAATAAATTAGATATAAGGGAAATTGAATTATTTTTTTTTTTTATTTTTTTTAAATTGCATAATTTTAAACAATTTTAAACATCTCCAGAAATGTTATTTATAAAAAAGGACTTTGTCACTGTCCTCAATACAACCAATCCGTCCATATTTCGTTAATTTAAACTTTAACTTTGCTTTAGACTTGACTTACTGTACAATGTTGGGTGTGGTCGTCATGTCCTCGGCTTCAACTTCAGAAAAGACCTTTTTCACATCCCACAGCTTGACACAGTTATCCATACCACCTGCAAAAAAAGGCAGGTACAAATACTCTAAATTTCTAAACACTGCAAAACCTGTAAAGACTGCAGAAAACGCCACTGCTGATGAGATTGAAATTATTTAACCCTATAACTACCCCAAACCCATCAAACTCCAACTGCAGCTTTCGCTAGGTTTTGGCAGGTTTGGTACCAAACCGTAACAACTTGTTGTTAGACTTTGTTTGACTCAGTACCAAAGGCCCAGGGAGACCCTGTTGAATTCTGTGAGGTTCAGGACAGAAAGGCATGAGACTTGTCAAAATGTTGCACAGGCATTTATACGTGAATGACCCACATGGTCACGGCACAGTTCCTGGTCAACTGTAAGTGTGTTCCGGCACCACATAACGACCGAGATGCGAGACACAAAGGAGAACAAAGGAAACAAAAGCCCCTCGGTCGGCGGTATGAATGGAAAAATTTAGTCCTCGATCGACAGTGCAAGCGCAAAGCAATGGGGATTGGGTATAACGTAGGAATAAAGGAAAACACAATATCGAGCCTCGATCGTTATGTGGTTCACGACTGGGTGTACACTTACACCTTGTATGTGTGTCCCCACTAAAACACATAATACCACTGGCCAGTAAAAAAACAATAAAACTTAAACTGTTGGAGTTTGGCAGGTTTAGTACTGTTAGGTTCAGTACAGTGTACCAAAAATTACTGAACATGTGTGAGCTGTTGAAGTTTGTTAGGTTTGGTATGCTTCCTAGTGCGAGAGCCTAGGGTGTTAGGGTTAATGCAATAGAACGCAGCTTATCCTTGGCTGTGAAATGTTTATTTCATATGCAGAGTTGAATTAATGACTAATTGATGACAAAACTGAATAGAAACTTCCGGTGAAATCGGACGACCTGTTTTTTGTTTAAAATGATCGCAATCTACCTGAGGCTAAGACACTGCCATCTCTGCAGAAGGCCAGTGCGTAGATGGTGTCCGTGTGGTCAGTCAGCTCAGCCACTAGATGACCATGTCTCAGCTCCCATATTAAGACGCGACCATCGGTGCTTCCAGAGGCTAGGTAGTGACCGTTAGGAGAGAAGCACAGGATCTGAATAGGACCCTGCAAACACAGATTTATTTACTAGTGGCAGTGCACAAAGTCGTAAGTACAGCAGCGTAATTAAAGCATCGAAACATATTGGGTCCTTCTAGCCACGTCATACCTTGTGACCCGTCATGATTCGGACACACTTGCCGTTCTGTAAATCCCACAGACGAATTGTTCGGTCACTGGAGCCCGTCGCGATGTAGTTAGAGTTGGGGTGAAATCTTAAACACTACACAAAGTGGAAAAAGAAGATTATTATAACATTTGTGTCAAGTATATGGACACACTATCTCAACTGTCAACAAATTGCCCCCCAAAAATACCATTCTGTATTCTTGTCAATGACTAAAAACTTATTTAAATTCAACAAATCAGAATTTCATCTGACTTAACGGCTTCAAATGTATTGCATTGACTTTGCATCGATGAAGGAATAAATCGCCAAAAATTTCACATAAAATAATCTGATTCTTAATATAAATCAAACTTAAGTACTACCAATTTACAGTTAATAATACTCACGTCAACATCTGAGTAATGACCAGAAAACAATCTGATCAACTGGAAGTTTTCAGTTGTCCAAAGTCTGGCCGTTCGATCGTTGCCCCCAGAGACGAAGTAATGACCGTAGGGACTTCAACAAAAAATATGTAGATAACATAATCGATCACATGCAATACCGTTCAAGGGGCCAGATAAGTAGACCCTTCATGTCAGGTAGCAAAGATTTTTTTCTGCGAGCAGGTCATAGCGAGGGGGCGACTATCTGACTAATGTCGTGGAGTGTCATGGCCGGGCGGTAAAGAACTCGGTTTTCTGTTCCGCAGAGCGTGAGTTCGAGTCCCGGTGTCGACACGTGTGTCCTTAAGCAAGGCAATTAAACCACTATTGCTTCGTCCTTCAGATGGGACGTAAAGCTGTAGATCCCGTGCGTTGTGTAATATACGTAAAAGAACCCAGTAACACTCTTCGCTAAGAGAAGGGGTTTGCCCCGGTGTTCCTGGCAGCGCTTCGGAATAGGCAACTAGATAGTTGGCGCTTTACAAATGCAGATTGGATTGGATTGGATTGGATTGGATAATGTAAGGCTGTTCAAATCAGAGGATATTGGACACCATCGAACAATAGATGTCGCTCTTCAATGCAGCAGGTAAACAAGGCTAATGCTGCGTTCCAATCGCGTCGTGTTTATCGTGTTCACGAGTTCACGAGTGGTATAATGGCGTTCTAATCGCCTGGTAACTCGTGTTCACCAGTGGTGAACTCGAGGTGGAAATTTTTTTCTCCATGTTCACGACTTCATAAACGAATGAAATACTCGCGCATGCGTGTTGGTTCACGTACGAGTTCTTGCGCGATAAAGAATGTCCTTACCACACGACTAACTCGACTGTGCGCGTGCGTCTTGGTGAGTAGCGTTTGGAATGCAACCTACTCGTGAACATGGAGAAATTCACGGTGAACACGATAAACACGACGCGATTGGAACGCAGCATAAGACACACGTATCTTTATCAACCTATTAATTTTCATTATTTGGCCCGACAATTCAGTTCTTGGTACTTACGCAAACTGTACGTCCCAGACAGGGTAGTTATGTCCCTTGTAGCAGACCAGATTGGAGAACGTGAACATACTCCACAGTCTGACAGTGCCATCCTCGGAGCCGGATAGGATGAAGGACCGGTCTGGGCTGATGCTGACCGCGTAGACCGAACCACCGTGACCGAGTAACGTCCGGCAATCGGAAGCTGACCTGCAGATCCAGCATTACAGTCACGCCAATTAATAGTAATACTATTGAATGAGATTCTTCCGACTTTTGGCGGAATTCCGACATTCGAACTTTGACATTCCGACTTTTAATTTCAGTTCTAACTTTTAGTCCGATTCTTGACAAAGACATTGACAAGTTGACTTTTGAAGTTCCGACCTTTTACTTTCCGAGTCTTCTTAAATGAGTTTTGAAGAAATGTCATGATTTTAAACGATTTTGAAGTGAAATAAAACAGTTTTTGCTTACTATTTTCCCAATTTATTGTCATGATTTGTGTCAGTGTCACGTCTTTATTCCTTGCAATGTTTGCGTGCGCGTAGACACGTACGTAATTAAATGTGAGTGTATACGATGTCTTACTAAGTATGTTAGGCTTTAAATCGTAGAGGGAGCAACTTGGGGAAAGGTTTGTGGATACACCGTGTGAAGTGATCATCTTTGAAAATCTAAGAAGATCTAAGAAGAAGTAGCTAGTGCTACAAGTCACTTCATACTTCAAGTGGATGTGAATGCGAATTCAGGGGAAATTGAACTATAAACTATGCTGAACTGTGGGTTTTATTATGGTTAAGGTATTTCTGTGACCCAGGGCAGTAAACCAGTCAATAGTCAAATCACAAGTCCTATAAAACAAGTCAAATCATGTCAAGAGAAGATGAAAGTCATTCTATAGAGTATTCAACTGCCAAATTCAAATCTGCCCCCCCCCCCCCCCCCCCTCTCCCCCGTGCCACTTCGTCTCTACTACTGCAGTCTCTGGAAACCTGCAGACAGTCTAGGGATTGACCTTCAAGCTAATACTGTTTACCTATCGTCCATGATTCTCTCCATGACATCGTCAGTCTCCTTGTCAATGAGAGCAAGGTCACTGCCTAGCTTCATGCTGCGTAGCTTCCGTTGGGTCAGGGCCCAGATACGAATGCAGGAATCGGCGAAGCCAGCTACCATTAGGCTAGAGTCATCGCTGATGTCAACAGATATCAACCTATGGCCAAAAACAGGGGCCGATTTCAAAGAGCTGCTAAGCACAACAATTTGCTTAGCATGACAATTTGTCCTTGGCAAAAACGAGGTTACAGACCAAATTTTCACGTGATCTTTATTGTTTTCGATTGATAATCAGCTGGTTTTTTTTGCTTAGCATGAAAAACATGTAGAATTTTGGCTGATAACCTGTTTTTAATGAGCAAGACGTTTTTGTGCTAAGCAAATTTGTGTGCTTAGCAGCTCTATGAAATTTGCCCCTGGATAGTAGTACATGTAATAATAATAATAATGAAGACCATCTCAGCTCCCTAAGGAGTATACAGATTGTTGCTGCCATTTCAGCGCAAAGCAGCTAAACCAACCACAAAAACCATCTTTGCCCTCACAGGTACTCATTTTACCCCTGAGTGGGGAGAAGCAATGAGTGACCAGTGAGTGACCATTAGTGATAGCTGGGCCCTGTTGGGAACAAAATCCAAACCCCATCTTGGACCAATAAATATCCACGATTTCAATTTCAATTCTGTCGAAGCTGACACAGGTTCTCGCAGTTATATTTGAGTATAGTGGCTTATTGACGGACCAAAATAACAAACTTTTGGCAGAAGTTACTCGTGGCAAAAGTAGTAGTAGCTTACCCTTGGAATGCGTTCAGGAATGTATAGAAGCAGATGGACGGCAGGCAGTCCGGTCCAAGTCGGATTCTCTTAGACAGCTCTCTCAAAGCGATAGCCTTGTCAATTTTATCAGAGTCTTTCCTAATAATATTTTGTGAAAAAGAATAAAATACGTCGTCCAGCTGTACACCAACTAGCTCGATGGTCAAGTTGCAAGATATAACTGGGTTCGATTCCAATACACTTGTACAATTTATTCCCAAACTGCTGAAAAACAGTATGATAAGAGACAATTGTTGAAAAGCAATGCCATTCTGTGTAATATACAAACAGCAAAATAGTTGACAAGTGTTTTAGTCGAAAGTCAAGTGAAAACCTATTAAAGTGATCTGAAAAAGCCATTCCTTTGTCATTAGACCACCAATTGTTGCCAGTTTTGACACTTACATATCCAGGAGTGGTATCCTGCTGGTAGGTGGCGCATTGGGATCAGGCTTGTTCTTCTTACTGGCGGAGGAGTCCTTCTTTGGCCGTTTCCTCTGTTCAAGAAAAAATACAGCAAAAGCTTATCACAGCAGTACATTTAAAAACTCTGTGCAATTCGTCAAAGCTTCTCAAATACATTTTCTGCAATCTTATTCAGTTCTTGGCCTACCTTCGGTTTGTCTCCATCCTCCCCTCCTTCGTCTTCCTCTTCCAAGGGAAGAGAGATTTCCGGTTCTTTCAGTAAACCGTAATACACCCTTCCTTTATTGGCTGTAGACAAAAAAGTTCTTTGTTTTAACTGTGTACATGTACAGTACACCCCTCAAGAATTGTCAAATGTTCACTTTGAAAAAAACGTGTCAGCTGTACAACAATAATTGAGTAGAACTTTTGCTAATACACTAATTTGCCTGTTTTCGAAGATTTTGTACGTGTTGCTAGTTTGTATATACAAATATCATTTACAGTGTACAAATCCTATATAATTATGTATCATTGGAAAGCTTACAAATAGGGCTATGTTTTGGGGGAATATTTAGACCCCAGAAGCTTTTAAGGGACTTATAAGTCAGATGTAGCGCGGGGCTGAGTGCAAAGGGTTAACCCCTGACTTTTGTACCTAGACATAACGGATGAACTCTAACCATCCAAGATCCTTAAAATCTACCCAATTGTTTGTTGGATTTGAAAGTCTTGAGGGTTGATCTCAGAATCTTTACAAGAAACCTGGGGCCTCTTACAAATTTAAAAGGACACACGCCACGAATTTGCTATTGGAGTACAGACGAAGTACACTTGGGAAACTAATAAAAAGTCTTTCACAAATAGATATCCAAGGACTTAACTCTGGGCAAGATGTTTGATTAGCGTTTCATCATCTTAGCGTTTCATCATCTTACCATCTCTCCTTGCCTGGCCCACCATGCCTCCAGCTGTGGACTCTATCTGCTGTTTGCTCCTAGGTACTCCATCAAACACTGAACAAAAAATACAGACAAATGTCTCAGCTCTGCGCAGATTGATTGTGTAAACCGTGCAATTCATAGCATAGCTACTAAGCATATAGTTGTCCATATGTGTAAAGGCTGGGTCATATGACTTACCGTCAATAAACAGGTGTTCCTCTACAATGATCAGCACCATGGTGTTCTGCCGATCGTGAAGCTGTCTCTTGAGCGACTGGTAGGAGTTACGACACATCCGGATCACATACTTACTGGTCCTAAAAAAAGAAACAGCAAGCGTTGTAAGCTTGGCATCGCAATGATCACAAGTCATCACAAATAAATCACAAGTCATCACAAATAAATCACAAGCCATCCCAAGTGAATCACAATTTATCACAACTAAATAACAAGTCATCAAAAGTCATCACATGTCTTCAAAAGTCATCACAAGTAAATCACAAATCATCACAAGTAAACACAAATCATCACAAGTAAATTACAAATCAGCACAAGTAAATCACAAGTCATCACAGGCTAATCACAAGTCATCACAGGCTAATCACAAGTCATCACAAGGTCATCACAAGGTCATCACAAGGTCACCACATTACCACAAGTTATCTCAAGTCATCATAAAACATCATACTAGTCATCACAAGACATCCCAAGACATCACAAGTCAATCACAAGTCAATCACAAGTCCTTTACAAGTCCTTCATAAGTCCTCGACAAGTCCTTCACAAGTCCTTCACAAGTCCATCTCAAGCCACCTCCCACATTACCTGTAGTTCATCATGAGTTCGTTGTTAATCATGTGTTCCTTCTTGGTGAACGTGGCCAGTCGTATCAAGTCCTCCTGATGATACTCCTCCTGATCCTCGCTGAACGATGCAAAGAAGTTCTTGGCTACATCGGGTAAGGGTAGAAAAAACACAAAAAGAGGAATTTCCAATCTTTACAAAACTTTATAGTGTTTTTCCATTCTCGATGGTATAGGTGTGAAGTGAAAACAAAGAACTTGGCTGATCAGAGGAACAAATGTATGCCTGAAATATGATTTTGAGTGCATTCTATATAATAATACCTGATATCATTTAAAAGACATTTACTTCAATTGCATCATTTTAATTTTTTATTTATATTAACACTGATAATTGTATTGATTTTATTTAACTTATCCATACCTTGGTTCTCGTGGCCATTGTAGACAAGCTCCAGATACATATGCACACAGACTGGATACAAGACTTGCGACAGCTCGCTCTGCATGAAAAAACACAACGAAAATAAAACTATAGTTTACAAAGAATGGACTAAAACAGGATTTGGACCTTGGACCTCTGGAGCAGGTCCAACAAGCCACTGAGTTTTATTCAGTCTTATATGTGGGCATTCCTAATTCATTCCTAATCTGTCAATGTCTTTGATCAGGGAGTGCTGGTCAACTGTTACTCCAGTCTATTTTGTTTGTTAAACCTTGCTGGGTGCGTTTCCTAGTATTAGCACCTTCTCGTTTTCGCCAAAGAGAGAGTAGTTTTACACACAGCCCATACTATAAAGCCGTGTCTGAATTACTGGGGCTATGGCTTAGAACTACACACAAGTCTGAGGTAGCGGCTAGAGGTAGCGGCTAGAGGTAGCGGCTAGAGGTAGCGGCTAGAGGTAGCGGCTAGAGGTAGCGGCTAGGGGTAGCGGCTAGAGGTAGCGGCTAGAGGTAGCGGCTAGAGGTAGCGGCTAGAGGTAGCGGCTAGAGGTAGCGGCTAGGGGTAGCGGCTAGAGGTAGCGGCTAGAGGTAGCGGCTAGAGGTAGCGGCTAGAGGTAGCGGCTAGAGGTAGCGGCTAGAGGTAGCGGCTAGAGGTAGCGGCTAGAGGTAGCGGCTAGAGGTAGCGGCTAGAGGTAGCGGCTAGAGGTAGCGCCTAGAGGTAGCGGCTAGAGGTAGCGGCTAGAGGTAGCGGCTAGAGGTAGCGGCTAGAGGTAGCGGCTAGAGGTAGCGGCTAGAGGTAGCGGCTAGAGGTAGCGGCTAGAGGTAGCGGCTAGAGGTAGCGGCTAGAGGTAGCGGCTAGGGGTAGCGGCTAGAGGTAGCGGCTAGAGGTAGCGGCTAGAGGTAGCGGCTAGAGGTAGCGGCTAGAGGTAGCGGCTAGAGGTAGCGGCTAGAGGTAGCGGCTAGAGGTAGCGGCTAGAGGTAGCGGCTAGGGGTAGCGGCTAGGGGTAGCGGCTAGAGGTAGCGGCTAGAGGTAGCGGCTAGAGGTAGCGGCTAGAGGTAGCGGCTAGGGGTAGCGGCTAGATGCAGCCACTTCCCATAGACTCGTATGTAATATCGCGCTGTAGCCAAGTAATTCATATACAACCTAATACAGATGACCATGTTAATACCTTACTGGAGTCCAGAGATGCTTCAATAATGTTCTGTAGCCCGCGGTAGAATTCTTCATACATACATGGGTCTCCATCACTAAAAAAAAAATCCATTCATTTTCTTAATAAAATACAATAGCAATATCGATCTACTTTTTTTATACTTTTTTGACATTTATACACAATGTTAATTTTACATTCAATGCAAGGACTCAAAGGTTTTTGGGGGGAATTTTTTTGTTATTTTAATTTAATGCAAATTGTTTATGCAATTATCAATTGTTACCTATTATAAGCTGACAAGACAGATGTAACTTCTTGGTCTGTGCTGGTACCCACACCTTCATCGGTTTCCTCAATGTTCGCTTCTTTCTTCAGCAGATCTTCTGTGTCCTTTATATGAGTTATGAAAACAAACAAACAAATCTCTTTTATGATCTGTCAAGTGTCATAAATAATGTGAACAACTTAACCCCCAAACATTCTTCAAGTTCTATTGTCATTTTGTATCATTCATGACATAGTGGATAGAGTCATCTTAGTTGGATTTTCCTAGCTAGGGCCTACCACTCCAAGGCACAACCTAGTTGGAAATAAATATTTGTGACCCAGCACGAGTATACTATACGAGACACTTTGCGGCAAAAATAAAAATTGAGATTTTGATTTCATCATTTAAAGCTTGTTTAGCTTAAATGATGAAATCAAAATCTCAAATTTTATTTTTACCTCAAAATAGTTTCAAAGTGTCTCATTTACTCGTGCTAAATCCAAACACAGTTTGGTGGGTTTTTTTTGGTCAAGAACTACTCAGCTAGGCCCATTTGACTTTGTAAAATAATAGGCCTACATACGTACGTGTATCTGTTACAATATTGTATATGTTATTACCCCTCCCTCCCCCCCCCCCCCCCCCCCCCCGATCCCCGATCCCCGATCCCCGATCCTCCACCCCGATCCCCCGTCCCCCACCCCGATCCCCCGTCCCCCACCCCGATCCCCCGTCCCCCACCCTCCGCCCCGGCCACAGTTTATTTTGGTCATTGACATTGGATAAATCTGTCCCCAATAAACAAGTTCAAAGCGATCATAATGTGCCATCATAATTAAAACCTTGAGATTATTCTTTCTCAGGAACTGCAAAACTGCGGCCAATGTTTGCTTGTCCAGTGATTTATCGTCATTTTTGGAGGTGTTCGACTGGTTCGGATTAGCCGCCGTAGGATCCGCCATCTTGGATATGTTTACCGTACCCTTTGTCACAACCAAATAAATGTTTATCTTTTTTTATTTCATAAATAATATTTTTTTGAGTTTTTATACATTAAATATAACAGCTATTTGCTGTAAAATTAATATTTGTCTTAGAATAATTGTTTGTAAATTATGTAAAATATAATGTAATAATCAAGCGATTGAAAAAGCCAGACTAAGTTTTCTATTGAAGGCCACATCAAACAAACTTGTTCGTGTAGTATTTTTAAAAGCAGTTCGAGTTTTACTAGACTTGTGCGCAGTAATTTTAGTCTTTGCCAAAGAGGAATGCGTTTGATCAATCGTGTACGTCGCGTATTCTTTTCACGCAGTGCGCCCGCTAACGACACGATTACAGACCATCTCTCCCGTTCACACTTTGCAAATTTCTTTTAGCGGTTTAACTTTTTCCTTATTTCTCCGTAGGCTAATTTCCTAGGGAGCCAATTAGCGATCGCAAAACTGCGATTTTCAATACACGTACTATATATACTACGCGCACGCACGAAATTCCTTTGTGAAGCAGCGTTAATTAGATATGCAACGCAGGCCAGCCCGACTGCTGAATGTGAGTTTACTGCGTGAAGATGCTATATGCCTATATTCGAATGGTCGAATTAGCATGGAAAGGTCACGCCCCATTTAAGCAATTTGCAAAGAGCACTGCGTGATCTAGGGAGCTGATGGGAATATAAATCGTGTCGTTAGCGGGCGCACTGTCGAATGCAGTGGTCTTATGTCTTATGTGCGCATGCTATGTGTTACTAATATAAGCACAGCAAATAAAACGAGACTGTGTGATGAAACAAATAATATAATGCATGTTATATACGATCCACCAATCAGATGGCGGGGATATGAAGAGAACAATGTACATTGTATTTTAATACAAAACAAAATGTACAATAAATTTAAGACAAATGCATCGTGGAACATTGGGCTGGCCATACTGTTTGCATTATTTCAACGCATGCGCACGGACGTGTGTAGATATTCTGCCTTTACGAATTTGCAGGTTGCAGAGTTACATGGCTTGCTGATTCCAATCCGCAAACATCCTCTTCTTCAAGAGGCATCAAACTGCAAAACTAACTGGATAGACCGTAGTAGTTTCCGGAGAAGTAGTGCGATGAGGGATAAGGTGAGAACACAATTCAAAATGTTTATATACCTGGTAGTTTGAAGTACTTATTAATTTGGCGATGTTTCGTTTCTCAATCTTTCTGATGCGTGCTCGACTGGAAATTAGTTGCAGTTGCACGACTCGCGCAGACAAACAATCAAACGACATTTAATATGTTGCTGTGTTATTGTGCGATAATTGCGATTGAATAAGATGAACATGCTGCTAAAATAGGAAATCCCTAGGCCGTATCTTGAAAAGTACCCCAATTTTTGCACAATGTTTTTGTGTGTGACTGTGAGGGCGCTCTTCATGCATGTCATGGTAAACCTCTTCATTGCTTATTTTTATGAACCAGAGACAAGTTGTTTCGAAATTAATCCCATGATGTGTCTTGGGAAACCAAGCCCCATTGCAATTAATTTGTTTGCTGAATATTAACCTTTGTTGTTTCTTGGTTTTTTTCATGTTGCCGTACCTGTTCAGTGGAAGAAGAAACGTATGCGCAGGTGAATAGTTTAAAGTTTGTTCATCGAATATACCCTAATCTAATATTAGAGGGGGGACTTGAAACAATGTTCATTTGTCACAATATTAATATAATGTTTTTATTTTCATATTTTTTTTCAGGCTGAAGCGCAAGAGAAGAAAGATGCGTGCCAGGTCTAAGTAGACGACTAACTGGCAACAGACATCTTCAACTTCTGACTTGCCAGTTGCAACATTTCAGCACTCCACACCTCTGGATCTCCCAACCCAATGGCTAACCACATACATCTCCGACCCAACATTCGTCACTCTGTTCCTAGACATCGATGGAAACTTTGGACCAGATACCCCCAGGGAGGTTTCTTGGAAGCAGCCTTCACAGAGACATTGTGGGAAAATCATGTTTTTCAACAGAACTGAATCTATTCTGGTTCAACAGGTCAAACATGAGGCATCAGACTTTCTCATCGTCTGCAGGGAAACCCCTTGCGGGTTGGGTCTAGAGCAACGTTCCAACAGTAGTCGCGGACATGTCGGACAGATTTGCATTAAAAACATAAAATCATGAATGGTCTTGTGGATTTTGTAATAAAAGCCATGTCAACATGTCATTCATAAAATTCTGGTTTCTTGACTGCTTTTGTGTTTTTCTTAAATTCCCCCCCAAAGTGGCACATTGTTTGGTTTTTGCTACCTCGAGGTCCAGATATTCGGAGGGAAACAAAATAGTAGGTTAAATTGTACGTTTGTATTTAATCCACAATTTATGAAGTACATGTACACACATCCGACGGCCAACACTGTCGAGCGTCCCCAAATATACTTTTCTCATTTGCTGCAAAAACGTCCTTAATGTCGAGGTAAAGTTAAATAATAATTCACACTTGAAATAAAAAGCTGAGGCAAATACTTGACTTGCATATACATGTAGTCACTTTATTATAATTTGTTTTTGAAAGAAAGGTGACTTACACAAAATGCAGCATTACTCAACAAAGCTTTTTCACGTTTAATTAGAAATGTAGGTTGTACATGTAAATTGCGAAACGGTGCTTGTGTAATTTACTTGAAACGGTGTCGCAAAACCCAATACATGTACACATGAAAATAACTAGTAATAGGAAAACTATACAAATTACATTTCCATACTTCATCATAAAAGAGAACATATAAAGACTGGTACTACTACTACTACATGTACTAGCATAATTTTGAAAAAAATGCATCAAAACAAAAACTAAGCATTATTCCACTGAATGAGTTTTTATTATTTCATCAAAAAAGGTTGCTACATAATTGAAACAAATCCTATTACATTTTGTACTACAGTACATGTGCACTGCACAGGCAATGAAACATGGGCCATTCTGCCTCCTCAAATAGAACATGCCCCCCCCCCCCCCCCACCTCAACAAATCTGTACTTCATTTTTCAACAATTATTTGTGAAATACCTAAAAAGGACTAATAAAGAAAATACGAGTACTGTACCGACAAAATGAACATGTATAATGTAGGGCACATGATGGTGATACAAAACAGCATTTTAGGCTCCACTCCTAAGAGTTTTTTACTGACTTTCATGTCCCTTTTGTTTTTTGCTAATAATATATTTAGACGTATATATTATCTATTAACCCTAACCCCGCAGTGTGATATACGAGAAATCAGTCCCATCCTTGGAAAATCAGCATTATGTGATAATACTACACCTCGTAAATATTCATGGACAAATTGGAGCGCATCATTGTAAACTTAAACTTTATTTCATCTCTTAATTTACAAGTATACACACACAAATAATCAGATAAAAATTACAATTTGTAGAGATGCGGAATCCATTAAAAAAGCTGAGCTTGTAGGGTATAGATCCCGTAATTAACATTAATTATTTAGGACATACACTATTTAAAACACAACAAAACGAACAATATGGATGGAAGGCAAACAATGAATTGGCCGATTCCGCCGCGCCTCGGTGTAGGTCAGCTCGACTACCTCCCTCCGCTTCGTGTCGGGAGGTAGCCGAGCTGACCTACACCTCGGGGACCAGTAATTCCCACAACTTCCCTCAAATTATGTTGTATTTGTATACTCTGTTGGACTCCGATTCTGGTAGTACATGCCCCATGCCTAGCCAAAGTAAAAGACAACCAGTATATGGTCCAGTAGTAGTACCCAACAGATTCCAACAAAACATGCTGTTGGATTTTGATGGGTTGAGCTCGGTTAGGGTCAAACACTGTTCCATCATGTTTAATTGACCCGGGCTTCAATGGATTAATAAAATTACTGTTCAACTGTTTTCTCTTGTGAAACAAGTCCTCGTCGTGATAGTCTAGTCTATAAGTTCTAGAGTAAGATCTGGTTTTTGAACGTTCCTCTGATCTCCTTGTCCGGGAGGATAATTGCATTGAGTATTATCACTTCCGCTGGAATTCTCACGTTGCTACCTGCGTCAAATCAATCACAAAAGAAATCAAACTGTAGCTTGGTATTTTAAAAGCATGATAATCGGGCTTTGAACATATACTGGACCCTTCAAAATCCAATATAAACATTTTGTTTACATTGGATTTTGAAGGGTCTAGTATATGTTCAAAACCCGATTATTAACCAGTTCGCGCCGGGATTATTTTAACATCAACGAGCTGTGAGGTGGGATTATTTTTAACAAAACTCGATCCGAGGCGGGTTCAGGCCGATGGTACCAGGAAGCACCCACGCATTTCCGGCCTTGCTCGCTGCTGACGGACATTTCCGGCCTTGCTCGCTGCTGACGGACATTTCCGGCCTTGCTCGCTGCTGACGGACATTTCCGGCCTTGCTCGCTGCTGACAGACATTTCCGGCCTTGCTCGTGGCGTGTTTATGCGTCATCCGTTTTGAATCTGGGGAAAACTTTGCGTTTATTTACGTCATCTGGCGCGAACTGGTTAAAACAAAACCTGGGTTATTTATATGATGACATCAGCATATCTCAATTAAACAAACTGTTTAGGATTTCATCAATGAATAAGGTTAAATGAAATAAATTAGATATTTGTTACAAGTAAAGTGTGCATTTTCACCTTCTGTTTTAATCTACAGTCTATTTTTTGTATTACTTCAGATAATGAATGTTTAAATCGGGTTTACCTCCCATAATTATGCATGCCATATGAAAGTAAAAGTTTAATTTAACCAGAACATGTGGCACAAACAAACAAAGGAGAAAGAAACCACAAATACACCCCCAAAACCAAAGCCTGTTTGACACTTACTGATGATGGTAAGGTTAACATAATGTGTTAGAGCAATATTTGATTCTTGATGCTGCAGCTGATTTCTTTGTGTGGGAGCACTATGGAGTTGAGAATGATGACTTCAGCAGGGATGGCCACATTGCGCCCTGGGGGATAATGAGGCAGAGCAGAAAGTATGAGATGCAAGCGTGGATGAGGAGTGATGAGGTGTTTTTTTTAAAGAGAAATGATGTCGGAATTGTAGCCAAGTCAGTCACAAGTCTATGTTTATTAGTCAGTCATAAGTGTAGTTTCTGAGATCTCGGTTTATGTCAAAGTTATTTTAAGTAATTATTACGCGCTGTTTATCCGCTCAACTAGCATAGGCGCGCAGAACAGCACAATACAACGCGGGCGTACAGTGAAGCGCAGGTGCGCGTGGTTAAGAACAATTTTGAATTTAACAGTTTTAGGTGACTCGTTTTAGTGTTCCGCGGTGGAGCTGATACCAATCTGTTACCACATTTATTGCCTCTCAACATGTTTATCTTTGATCTTATTGCTTATTTCAACTGATTTGCCTTTTGCCGTTATCTTGCCGATTGATGATCTTAATCTGGAACTCGCCATTTGTGACTTTGTGAACCGCAGCTTGTGGTGAGCAAATTACCGTGAGTAACTTGACGCTTATTCAGGCTAACGTGAGGCTACAACACTTTGTGAACTTGTGAACTGCGGAACTGTGAACTTGTGAAACACCATCAGAATTAAAGGCAGTATATGAGTAATTTGAGACTATTAGTTGTGTCCACCGTGCCCAGAACCTACAATAAGTTCATCACAAAGTTAGTCACAAGACTGTCACAAGTCTATCACAATTAAGTCAGTCAGAAGCCAGTCAGAAGCCAGTCAGAAGCCAGTCAGAAGCCAGTCAGAAGTCTATCACAAAGTTAGTCACAAGGTTAGTCACAAGTCTGTCACAAGTCTATCAATCAAGTCCAGCATTAGACAATATCAGGTCCCTCTAATCGCAACTCAAGTCACAATTAATTAAGGTATTCAAATGAACATCGTTATCCCTGTGAGAGACTTGTGATTTCACTTATGTGGACTCGATCCTCCACCACCTCCCCGTCTGAATAACTGGCAGCAATTATGAGTTTCATGATTTCATGATGAACATGAGACCACCGATCAAGTGCCAATTTCATAAAACATGTAAGCACAACTATTTGCTTAGCATGACAATTCTTTCTTGGGAAAAAAACAAGGTAACAAATATAATATTCAGGTGATGTTTATCGTTTGTGACTGGTATTCAGCCGGTTTTTGCTTAGCATGAAAAGCACATGGAGTTTTGGCTGGTGACCTGTTTTTACTGAGCAAAACTATTTTTGTGCTAAGCAAAATTTTGTGCTTACATGTTTTATGACTGAAATTGGCCCCTGATACTTGCCTAGGATTGTGATGGACGGCGTCAGTCTGCCGTGATCATCAAACAGGTTGTCACTATCCATTTTGGCAAACTTGTCGTTGGGGTTTGGGCCCTTTGGCGTGCCCTCCACCCTGGACCATGCCCCCACCATGCTGTTCCATCCCACAATGCTGTGCAATATACAGCAATGGTCCTTGTAAATAAAACAAAAAATTACAGCAAAATGAATAACCGTCATTTTTAAAATTTATATTCAATACCTGATGAGCCAAAATCAACTTGACCCTTAACCAAAACCCATCATCGCAGAGCTCAAATTTCAGGTATAAGTCTTCTACACTGTACTATGGAGCTAAATGAGTCATCAACCAGAATTTCGTCCATCCGGCCCAAGTAATATATGTCATAAAATAACATTACTTACCTGTAGACTGGCGCCTTCCAGGATGATGGATTCTCTGACTCGTACACCAGGCCCTACGATAACACCGGCTCCTATTGTCACATTGGGGCCCAACTGCAAATCAAGGGAGAGCCACAAAATATTTTGTTACGATATTTGGTACGATATTCACAAAATGAATGAGATGTGTAGAATTGCCATGAACATTGGTGTCGCCTGCCCAATTTGAAATTACCAACAGACAAATCCATGTTGGAATTCTGCCTGGAAATTTCATCTATTATAATATTGGCCTCCCAAAATTGATAGGGGTATGGGGGATGCTAGACCAATGGGTAACGAGACACTATTGCACAAATATGCAGACACAATTTTATTTTAAGATAAATTTAAACATCTCCCTCATCCAAGCAATGCTCTGGCCATGAAGTGACACTGAACGGCAACGCCTACATACAGTAGCCGTAGAATCCACACGGGCCGTCGCATGGATGAAGACATCTCCTACAATGTGCGGTCCATTCTCATCATTCTTTGCCAATCGTTCTGGATGGGTGTGGTGGTACAGACCAAGATATAGGCGATTGGCATAGATGGCCGATCTGTAAAGTATACACAAGGCTAGAGTTGTCAGACACTAAATCTTGGTGAAGCAATGGAATGGCACTCTGGCGGTCCGAGGTTCAGTTGATACCTCTGTCACTTGCTTAGTTTCTTTATTTATAACTGTCATTTTCTCACAGCCCTGCCCAAGATTTTAACAACACTACAAATGATATTATTGAAGATTCGTTTACATAATAGAAAAATACGTGAACTGTGAACTGTCAAATGTTTTGCGGCGTGCTTTTCACCGAGTTTTGCTTGACTCACCCAGCAGATTTGATTTGACTCCACATCAAGTCTTCGCAGTTATACACATACAGCTTGCCAGTGCCTGCCAAGGGTGAGAATATATCCTGCTCCAGACGAATAGTGTCCCTATTACTCGAGAAGGAATCACCGCTGCAGAAGAGGAACGATAAACGATAGTTTTAGTTAACACACTCCTAAGAGGTGCTATATGATTAATTGAATCGTTGGAAACATTGATGTAGTCGCGTCCATCACAAATCTTCAATCACAAGCTATTCAAATGATTTGTGACAAAATAAGTCTCTTGTAATAGTGATGCTTGTGACTTGTAAACTGACTTGTGACTTGTGATTTGCTTGTGACTAGACTTGTGATGGGCTTGTGACTAAAACTTGTGATTTGCTTGTGACTGGACTTACGATTTTCTTGTGACTGGACTTGTGATTTTCTTGTGACTGAACTTGTGATTTTCTTGTGACTGGACTTGTGATGGGCTTGTGGCTGACCTTGTGATTTGCTTGTGGCTGAACTTATGATGGCTTGTGGCCGGACTTGTGATGGACTTGTGACAGGACTTGTGATGGGCTGTAATTGGACTTGTGATATGTGCTTGTAACTGGACTTTAATCTGCATATTGTGATTGTTACAGACATTACAACAATGTTTCGAAACACATGCCACTACAGACATACACAGTGTGGGAACCTACTTGAAAAGCTCTGCCTGGTTTTTCTTGAACACTGTGGAGATGTGCTCGAAGATTTCCGGCGTGAACAGATACAAGCCACAGTTGATGATGCTGCTGACGAACGTCTGTGGTTTCTCTACATAATGTAACACCTTCAACAACAAAATAAAACAAAGGAGAAGTTTTATAAACTAATTGAAAAACTACAAACAACATCACAATGATGGGTGCAACTTGAAGTGACAGTGTGCCCGGAATGACCTATTGCATGGACTTGTAAGCAGGGAATATTTAGCAAACTTTTATGCTGAATACCGGTCAGAATCATACATGTATATATTGTATCACGCTTTGGCTGAGTAACCTGTTTTCACTAAGCAAATATTTTCTGGGCTTAGCAAAATTTTGTGGTTTAAAATTGAAACACCTCAAATTCAAACATGGCCAAGGCCGAGTTATTGGTGGCTAGGTGTTCCACTATGCCGTGGCCTCGTGGGTTCGAGTCCAGCCTGAGACTATATGGTGCGTGTGCCCTTGGGCAAGGCACTTTGTCACTCATTGCTTCACTCCACCCAGGAATAAATGGGTACCTGTGAGGGCAAAGATGGTTGTAATTAGCTGCTTGTGCCGAAATGGCAGCACCGAGCTGTATACTCCCCAGGGAGCTGAGATGGTATTTGGAATGTTTTGTGGGCCCAATGACCGGGGTTATAATGATGCAACACCTTGTATCCTGCGGCAATTTGGGGCTATATAAATCCAGTTATTATTATTACAATTAACTGGGAACATGCTGACAATATCTGTAGCTGTAGCTCTAGAAGGCTTAACTCACCTCATGCGTCTCAGGATCTTTCACCAAACAACCGTAGTTTAATGACTGGCTCTTGGGTGCCTGTTGGGAAATTAGTATCAAAGACTACTTTGTCAACAACAACAAAGTTAAATAGATAGCAAAGCTGTAAGCACGAACTAAGAATTTAAAACTGTAATGAAGAATTCTGATGAAAAGCAGCTTGCATTTTATACCTCCGTCGCTAGCAGAGTAAAATGCTGCCCGTTTGACCTCTGGTTGTGGAACTCCAGCATTTCAGCCAATGGGAACTTGCAGCACAGGTCACCGTTGAAAATAAAGAACCCGTCCGGTTGACCGCTGAGGATCTGGTCTCTGAAGTGGTAGAGTCCACCAGCTGTTCCCAGAGAAGTGTATTCCTGTAAGTATCTAAAAGCAAAATACAAGAACTATTAGGCAATAATTGAAACCTGAGACCTTATTATTTGGCTTGGGGTTTCACTCTCAGGTGCAACATATTGAAGAAAATTCATCTTTAGATACTGAATTCAGACCTCAAACTTGGCTGGGGGAATACTGAGGACCTTGCCTTTGCCTCAAGAAAAGTTTGGAGAACTTTGCCAGCTAGGGTTGCCCTAATTTGTAGGGGGTTGCCCTAATTTGTAGGGGGCATAGTTTCTCTTGCACTTAAGGTTCCAGTCGGGTATTACCTGATGTTGACATTGAATTCCCTCTGTGATGACGTCAGGAAGCGATTGAGTGCCTCGCTGGGCTGATAAAACCCAATCACAAGAATCTCCCGTAAGTCTGGGACCTAAATTTCACAGGTGTTCAATCAGTAAAAAAACAGTCTATTATTAAAATCTCTGCTTTTAGTATGATGAAGCGAGCATTCTAAAAAAAAAACTGCTTTGAATTTTTTTTAATTTGAAAATACATTTTGTGAATATTTTGCAAACAAACAGCCGAAAATCAAATATAACTGGCTTATCTTTTGCAGTGGAATACAAAAAAAATTTGCTCATTAAAAGAATTGTTACTTAATATTTATGTTAATATCAACATTTTGAGCTCTGTAAATCTTTCTCAATGTTGAGTAATTTCAATGTTCGATTACATATAAACTGAAAGTGTCAACTGTGTCATAGACAAAAATACCGGCCTGGTTGAGAATGGCCACCAGTACTAGTGATTGTGGAAAAGGAAAACGGAGCAATTTTCGCTCTTTTTTACCTGTCCTTGCCACAATTCCTTGTAACCATTGTGGCGTCTCAAACAGGCGGTATTTGCGAAAACTCTATAAAACTAATATTTTTTTCTCCTTTTATTTTTATTTTCTCCTTTTATTTTTTTTTTCCCTTTTTTTCTCCTTGTAATACTAATAATATAAGACTGAAGTTGTAGCAATTTTCCTTTTTGATAAAAACAAATTGCATACACTGTAACTAATTAAGCTAGGTTACCAGGGGCCAATTTCACGGAGCTGCTAAGCACAAAAATTTGCTTAGCATGAAAATTTGTCCTTGGTAAAAACAAGGTTACAGACCAAATTTTCACGTGATCTTTATTGTTTTTGATTGATAATCAGCTGGTTTTTTGCTTAGCATGAAAAACACGTAGAATTTTGGCTGATAACTTGTTTTTAATGAGCAAGACTTTTTTGTGCTAAGCAAATTTTTGTGCTTATAGCAGCTCCGTGAAATTGGCCCCAGAGCATTTTGTACCTTGCTGCATGCCTCAATGTGATGATGAATAATGGGAAACCCTGCCACTGGAAATAGAGGCTTGGGGAACTCCAAAGACAAAGGCCGAAAACGAGTTCCTGTCACACATCAATCAATCAATCAATCAATCATATGTCAAGCACAATCACGTGGGTCAAAGCAAAACAAAAAGCATATGGAGATAGATTCCTGTAAATTTGGAACTATTTCTCAATACACACATGTACATTAATTAGGCTTTGCCTAGCCCTACAAACATGGCGGTATATGACTCTCTTTTAAAATCTGTCTTGTACAAGACAGAATTTAAAAGAGAGCCATATACCGCCATGTTTGTAGGGCTAGGCTTTGCCATACAATTTTACAAATGAATTTCATTTTCCCCCGAACTGGCATTGATTGATATTGTTACTGACAAAATGAGTGATACTGCCAGGTATTAGTAACGTAGTTTTTTAATATCACAATTACTTTGCTGTCAATGTCAACCGTCTCAAAAATCATGGCACACGGTGGCAACTGGCATTTTAAGGGGGCATTAATCCACACCCCACTGCGACCCCGTTAGCCCCTCCCCTCCATCCGCAACTACCGGCGCAATTTCATCATGATCATTGATCATTCGTGTTTAAAATTCAGCTGATTTCCTTGGTTGATCGCCGATCGCTTATAAATCAGCCGATGGTAGTGCCTGTAAGTACCTTATTACTTACCTTTCTGTGGTCCTCCAATTAGGATAACCGCCTTGTACAACATTTTGACACTTTTTGATTGAAGTAGGTCTTGCGCAGCCGGGCAGGGACGAAAACTTGTTTGTTTACATGATGATGACACGTACAGTACATGCATGTACACGTGTACGTGTACGTACGTACGTACGACCCAGGCGCGACTTCGACACCGCAAAAGATTAAGGGCGCCCTCTATCTTTCTAAACAAAACTTTTCCAGACTTTTCCAAGCTGGCATTTATTTGCATCGGCAGGCGCGGATCCAGGGGTGGGCCGCGGGGGCACGTGCCCCCCGGGTAAAATGAGTAAAAAAACAAACAAAATGGGGGGTGGGGGAAAAGAGGGGAGGTGGAGAAAAGGAAGAGAGGAGGATCGGATCGGAGGATCTGCTGTCTAATTCTTGGCATATTAATATAATACTGACTAAAAAGAGTTATTAATCCATGGAACCCCAGATGGCGACCCACACCCGTTCAAATTGTCCATGCACATGAAGCCCCCTCATAGGGTCTCTACTCGCAGCGGGAGAGCGAGGTCGGACGGACATTGGTGTTATCCGCAGAGGACAACCTGAACCAGCCTGGCGCGCATCTAGCCGCTCGTTGGTATCGAGCTATAGCTCCATGGTATCACTGGCTCCGTTAACCTCGGATACTCAGACTACCTGGCAGTGGCATCGAGGTTCGATAAAGAATCCCGCGCCTGGTGGACATGTGGCCATTGAATTGGCAGTAATGTCCCCTCCCGCCAATTACCATTTTATTGCAGTATATCTGGATGAATGTTTATGTTGTTAACTACCTTGTGTAAGAATGTTAGTTGGTTGGTTATATTCTCGCATGTTCCAGTTTTGGGTGTGGCCCACATTCATATATAAACTTTAATATATTTATAATATATTTATAATCTGCATAATTCCCCTTTTTAGCTCCATATAATCTTGAAAACTTTTGCTAAAAAAATCAGAGGAAAGAGGCCAGGAATCGCCTCAGATTGCACTACAAAGCGTGTAGAATCCAAAATTTTCCGGGGCCCTTTTTACTTTTCTACTTTGTGGTTTTGGTGGATTTTTTACGAAGGGGAAATAAAGTCCAGGGGTTCTGGGTTCGAATCCTCCGTCTGATTATTTTTCTTCACTTTTTGGTTATTTTCCTTTTCTACTTTGTTGTTTTGGTGGATTTTGTACTAAGGGAAAATAAAGCTCAATAAACTGACGCGGAAGAAAATGTGGATGAATTTATGGACCTAAATGTGTACGGAAATGTGTGTATATACTTCGCCTTTTCACGATTCTGGTTGTAAAAGGTTGTACAATTCGGCAACTTTTAATGAATCTGGTAGTGTGTAGATATCAGACGGAGTTTATTGGATTAAGTAAACGATATGCGTTACCCTGATGGATAATGTACCAGCCTCCTTGTCCAAATGTTGTGGGTTCGAAGCCTTCGGGTTTTTTCTTCACTTTTTTGTTATTTTCCTTTTCTACTTTGTTGTTTTGGTGGATTTTGTACTAAGGGAAAATAAAGCTCAATAAACTGACGCAGAAGAAAATGTGGATGAATTTATGGACCTAAATGTGTACGGAAATTTGTGTATATACTTCGCCTTTTCACGATTCTGGTAGTGTGTAGATATCAGACGGAGTTAATTGGATTAAGTTAACGATATGCGGTACTCTGATGGATAATGTACCAGCCTCCTTGTCCAAGGGTTGTGGGTTCGAATCCTCCCTATGAATTTTTTTCTTTACTTTTTTTTCTTTTTCGTTTCTACATTGTGGTTTTGTTGGATTTTTTACGAAGGGGAAATTAATCCCATTAAACTGACGCGGAAGTAAATGTGGATGAATTTATGGACCTAAATGTGTACGGAAATTTGTGTATATACGGCAGCTTTTCATGACTCTGGTAGTGTGTAGATATCAGACGGAGTTCATTGAATTAGGTTAACGAAATGCTGTACTCTGAGGGATAATGTACCAGTCTCCTAGTCCAAAGGTTGTGGGTTCGAACCCTCTGTATGTTTTTTTCTTTACTTTTTTTTTCTTTTCCATTTCTACTTTGTGGTTTTGGTGGATTTTGTACGAGGGAAAAATACGGCCCAATAAACTGACGCGAAAGTAAATGTGAATGAATTTATGGACCTAAATGTTTATGGAGTTTTGTGCTCGGTTGTTAAATTGTTGCATACGGTGTGCATTACTGTAAAACGGTCGTTAATTGTTGTACAATTATTTGGCAGCTTTTCATGACTCTGGTAGTGAGTAGATATCAGACGGAGTTCATTGGATTAAGTTAACAATATGCGGTACTCTGATGGATAATGTACTAGCCTCCTTGTCCATACGTTGTGGGTTCGAATCCTCCACATTTTTTTTTTAATATTTTTTTTTTATTTTCTTTTCTTTTCTTTTTTTACTTTGTGGTTTTGTTGGATTTTGTACGAAGGGAAAATAAAGCCCAATAAACTGACGCGGAAGTAAATGTGGATGAATTTATGGATCTAAATGTGTATAGAATGTTGTGTAAAATTGTTCTTGTTGCATATAGGGTGTGCATGATTGTAAAATGGTTGTACTGTACAATAAATTCGGCAACTTGTAATGAATCTGGTAGTGTGTAGATATCAGACGGAGTTCATTGGATTAAGTTAACGATATGCGGTACTCTGATGGATAATGTACCAGCCTCCATGTTCAATGGTTGTGGGTTCGAATCCTCAGTATTTTTTTTTTATATTTTTTTTGGTATTTATTGTTATTTCCTTTTTCTACTTTGTGGTTTTGTTGGATTTTGTACGAAGGGAAAATAAAGTCCAATAAACTGACGCGTAAGAAAATGTGGATGAATTCATGGATCTAAATGTGTATAGAATTTTGTATTTTTTTTGTATTTTTTGTTATTTTCTTTTTCTACTTTGTGGTTTTGTTATGGAATTTTGTGTTTATACGGCAGCTTTTCATGACTCTGGTAGTGTGTAGATATCAGACGGAGTTCATTCGTTAAGGTTAATGATATGTGGTACTCTGATTGATAATGTACCAGCCTCCTTGTCCAAGGGTTGTGGGTTCGAATCCTCCCTATGAATTTTTTTCTTTTTCTTTTTTTTTCTTTTTCGTTTCTACATTGTGGTTTTGTTGGATTTTTTACGAAGGGGAAATTCATCCCATTAAACTGACGCGGAAGTAAATGTGGATGAATTTATGGATCTAAATGTGAATGGAATTGTTTGTATATACGGCAGCTTTTCATGGCTCTGGTAGTGTGTAGATATCAGACGGAGTTCATTGAATTAGGTTAACGATATGCTGTACTATGATGGATAATGTACCAGTCTCCTAGTCCAAAGGTTGTGGGTTCGAACCCTCTGTATGTTTTTTTCTTTACTTTTTTTTTCTTTTCCATTTCTACTTTGTGGTTTCGGTGGATTTTGTACGAGGGAAAAATACGGCCCAATAAACTGACGCGAAAGTAAATGTGGATGAATTTATGGACTTAAATGTTTATGGAGTTTTGTGCTCGGTTGTTAAATTGTTGCATACGGTGTGCATTACTGTAAAACGGTCGTAAATTGTTGTACAATTTGGCAGCTTTTCATGACTCTGGTAGTGAGTAGATATCAGACGGAGTTCATTGGATTAAGTTAACGATATGCGGTACTCTGATGGATAATGTACTAGCCTCCTTGTCCATAGGTTGTGGGTTCGAATCCTCCATATTTTTTTAATATTTTTTTTTTATTTTCTTTTATTTTCTTTTTTTACTTTGTGGTTTTGTTGGATTTTGTACGAAGGGAAAATAAAGCCCAATAAACTGACGCGGAAGTAAATGTGGATGAATTTATGGATCTAAATGTGTATAGAATGTTGTGTAAAATTGTTCTTGTTGCATATAGGGTGTGCATGATTGTAAAATAGTTGTACTGTACAATAAATTCGGCAACTTGTAATGAATCTGGTAGTGTGTAGATATCAGACGGAGTTCATTGGATTAAGTTAACGATATGCGGTACTCTGATGGATAATGTACCAGCCTCCATGTCCAATGGTTGTGGGTTCGAATCCTCAGTATTTTTTTTTGTATTTTTTTTGGTATTTATTGTTATTTTCTTTTTCTACTTTGTGGTTTTGTTGGATTTTGTACGAAGGGAAAATAAAGTCCAATAAACTGACGCGTAAGAAAATGTGGATGAATTCATGGATCTAAATGTGTATAGAATTTTGTATTTTTTTGTATTTTTTGTTATTTTCTTTTTCTACTTTGTGGTTTTGTTATGGAATTTTGTGTTTATACGGCAGCTTTTCATGACTCTGGTAGTGTGTAGATATCAGACGGAGTTCATTCGTTAAAGTTAATGATATGTGGTACTCTGATTGATAATGTACCGGCCTCCTTGTCCAAGGGTTGTGGGTTCGAACCCTCTGTATGTTTTTTTCTTTACTTTTTTTTTCTTTTCCATTTCTACTTTGTGGTTTTGGTGGATTTTGTACGAGGGAAAAATACGGCCCAATAAACTGACGCGAAAGTAAATGTGGATGAATTTATGGACTTAAATGTTTATGGAGTTTTGTGCTCGGTTGTTAAATTGTTGCATACGGTGTGCATTACTGTAAAACGGTCGTAAATTGTTGTACAATTTGGCAGCTTTTCATGACTCTGGTAGTGAGTAGATATCAGACGGAGTTCATTGGATTAAGTTAATGATATGCGGTACTCTGATGGATAATGTACCAGCCTCCTTGTTCAATGGTTGTGGGTTCGAATCCTCAGTATTTTTTTTTGGTATTTTTTTTTGTATTTTTTGTTATTTTCTTTTTCTACTTTGTGGTTTTGTTGGATTTTGTACGAAGGGAAAATAAAGCCCAATAAACTGACGCGGAAGTAAATGTGGATGAATTTATGGATCTAAATGTGCAGGCGCGGATCCAGGGGTGGGCCGCGGGGGCACGTGCCCCTGGGGAAATGAGTAAAAAAAAAAAAATGGGGGGTAGGGAAAAAGAGGGGAGGTGGAGAAAAGGAAGGGAGGAGGATCGGATCGGAGGATCTGCTGTCTAATTCTTGGCATATTAATATAATACTGACTAAAAAGAGTTATCAATCCATGGAACCCCAGATGGCGATTTATTTATATATTTATTTATATATTCTCCATTAAAATCTCCAGAATTTTTCATTTTCTCTCTATATCATTTTAAAACCTTTGCTAAAAAAAGTAGAGGAAAGAGGCCAGGAATCGCCTCAGATTGAACCACAAAGCATATAGAATCCGAAATTTTCAGAGGCCCTTAAGCGGGCCCCGGACCACACGCCGTAAGGGCTTCGCGCTCGCACTTTTCTAGTTTTCCTTGTGCCCCAATCTGTTCAAACTGACGGTCTTATTCCTCCATGGTTTAACAGATTGTACAGTAGTTATAGCTGGAAACTTTAAGGAAATATTAACCTGTGACAGGTTAATGCTCTGGTTTTTATATCTCCAAGGGTTTTGTTCAATTAGTTTTTCTTAAACATGTTTTATTTAACTTGCAAATAAGAACAAACAAGTGACCAGTAAAATTGTGGTTTTTTTCAACTACGCATTGATTTTCAACTAGTTCGAAATATACTCTACAGTGAAGTTATTATGCATTGATCATGAGGCTAATTATAGCTGCTCAAAAACCGCGTTAATAACTGTTGTTCTCCAAAGTAACGGCTTCGATATTTTTAAACCAGATTAGATTTCTCAAGGCTCCACTAAAGATCATAAACAGAGCCTATCTACGGCTCTGATCATAAAGCGCACGTAGCGCCCTCTTTGGTCGGCTGCGATCTGCGAACTTTGGGCGCCACCCCGCGGTGTTTTTTTCACACGTCCTTCTTTTACGCAATGGTTTCTGGGTAGAAAATATTGCACTGGTACCTAGGCACATATTTATACACCTCCATTTATTACAATTCTAAATTGTACTTTTTTTGTAGCCAAGGCCTGGGGATCTGACTAAAATAAACGCTATCCATCCATCAATCATTCGATCATGTACTATTTTTATTGTGCAGTGCACTAAAGATGGACTCGGTTTTAAAGTAGTACCGACGTGCATAAACAGAAATGACGGAAGTACGTTAAGGTATTTAATTTTCGGCACTGTAGTGTAACTGTAAGTATGTACATGTATAGTAATTTAATTAATATCACGTTTTAACTTAAGTTGACACTTGTGCAGTTTACAGTTTAATCGTTTCACTCATCGACGATACTTGAACTTGATTGCCCAAATCGAGTGCGACTGCGAGTGCGAGGTCGTGGTTGACGACTTGAGTTTGAGTTGCCTGGACTGAGTTTGAGCATGAGTTTGGTTTAGCTCCATAGTTCAGTCTAGTCCGGGTATAAACACATAAAGTAACTTAACTAGCACCAGCTAAAACCCCAGTATTTGTCGCTTTTTGATGGAGATTGGTAGTGTGATGTCCAGATATAGATGTAAACAAGCGAGTACATGACGATAAAGCCTAAAGGGTCCAATGCAGTCCTGGTTCAGTTGACACTGGTTAGTTGGGTTAGAATTTTTATTATTTTCATTTATAGTCCGAGTTTAATACATGTATAGGTCGTAGTTATCGCTTTTTTAACATTTTGACATGATCTGATCATATTGCCAGATCATGTCCAAAACAAAAAGTGATAACTATAGTATAGGGCCCAGTAACTCGGACTATATTTTCATGATCTTGTTTTATTATATTATTAGGCCCTACTTAAATTAACATTCCTATTTAATAAACACCTGACCTGGGCTTAATTAATTTTGCTCCATTTATTAATATTAAGTTAACTTGCAGTTTAGTACACGATCACTTTTTGGCCGTATTTTCACTACAAATCACATTTTGACATGCATCTTTTACTCTTAGTCTTACTCTTAGTTTGCATGTTTGTGTTTTGTTTTTGTTCATGTTCATATTTGGGTTTTTGTTTTTGTTTTAATTTTAACCCCCAAAAACCTCCCTAATCCTCCAAAATCAATATAATTGTGCACACACCCTAGGGAGTTAAGGTTTTAATGTTGTAGAACTTGTTGAATGTTGATCATGCAGGCTTCATTTTTACATGTACTTATTTTCTGTTTAGTATTTAGACCTATTATTTTGCATTTTATTTTGCATTTTATTGTCTTTGTGAGTTATTCTTTGTGTATATTCATGTACCCTTCTCCCCATATTGAAAAATGATAGTAATGAATTCACTAAAATTTTATTTTCGAAGTCGTTTGGCTTCAGTAGACAGTGGGAAAATCTGTTTGAAAACAGTAGTGTCTCATTTGTATTAAACATTTCAATTTTCAAAATAAAAAAAACACTATAGGGCAATTGAGTTTTTATATTAAAACAAATTTGCTATAAAATGTTAAAAATGGAAAAGCGTGTGTGCTTACGAAAATTTACATGCGTTGTTATAAACAAGAAAGCATGCAAGTTGACCACAGAAACTGGCAAGAGTCTGGGTACCATGCATCTACACACACACTGCATGTCTATGTGGGTTCGTTTGTTGTTCGTTTTGTAGGTTTATTATGCAGTCACTGTCGAGGACAAAAAATACATTCTGTGACATAAACAAATGTGACCTGCTCCCACAAAACCAGATATGAGTGTTTTTGTTGAAAAGTGAGATATTGTTATTTCCATTTTTTTATTCCCAAAGAATCGCGTGTACAGGCAGTCTTAATCATCATAAAATTGGAAGTATGTATGATTATGTATGGTATAAATGTGATTTTGGTACCAAATATAAGCTAAAGATGTGTACTAAATGGAAATAACAATATCTCACTTTAACACAAAAAACACTTATGACTTATGACGTTTCGTGGGAGCGGGTCACAAATTACATAACAGTTTACAGAATCATGAAAATATTGAAAATTAATTACTGTAATCCTAACCATCCCAATTCCTTCAAAATCCTTTCTCCCAAACCACCAGCACTATTGGTAGATTTCCACGAATTATGTTGTAAAACATTAAAAGTAAAACTAAGTATTGAGTTTACCATTAATAAATATAAAAAATTGGGTCTCAACTTTAATTTACACCATTAAGGATACACCATTGGTAATTGCTTGAATTATCATGAATGGGTGGTTTTTGGGGGTTGTATTTTATAGTAAATATCGTTTAACTAACCTGTCCGAAGTTTTACAAGCATGAATGCCGAGAAAAGCACGAAAAACAGCGTTTGTTTTTAACCGGTGTCGAGCAGTTATTCTTATGTTATTTGTGTTTTTTCGCGATCGCCGTCCGGTAGGGTAAGATACATTGTTTGCAGATATCCAACAAAAATTACTATTATTAAAATATAATTAAGAAATATCCTACTCATTTGAAAGTAAATAATGATTGTAGGCATCCAGCAAAAGGATTGCGCTAGATATCTTGTAATTGTTCCGAAAAATTGAATTTTATAAAAAAAACTTTACGATCGCTGGACGATGATTGTAAAACTTCAGACAGGTCAGTTAACTATATTTACTATAAGATACAACCCCCCAAATCTACCCATTCATGATAATTCAAGCAATTAACAATGGTGTATCCTACGTTTAACGACCACGCAGATAATAATTGGGTAACTAACACAGTAGTCTGCATGTACTTGTACAGTGTCTAGACTAGTCAGTGTTAAGTACCAAAACGTTCACATATGAAAAGTGAATATCAACAAGCAAGAGAATATGTACATTAATTGTACTACATGTACTAGCACAATGGAAGTACTTCATGTACATGTACATTTAGGGAAATTCCCAATTGACTTATTACAATACATTTAGATAATGGACATGGTACTTGCACAGTGAGGTGTTATCCATTAGCTATTGGAAGTAACTCATTACATGTACATGTGTATGACACTGTGTATTTAATGCAGTTCACACCTATAGATACATTTGTGCAGCTTCATAATTCACCCATGTGTGTACAATGTATGAACTGTACACGTATCCGTACTGTACAAAAGTACGTACTGTACATGTACATAATGTTCAACAGGCTTATGAATTACGATTCGTATTTTTTTACAATAGTAACTTCCCTCTCCATTATTTTGTTCTCTATATTATATTTAGATTTCGGTTTTGCTTTATAATTTGGTTTGTATACACATAATGAACATGTATAATCATTTCCATATTTTGCCTGTACATTTTGTGTGTGGATTGTTGTACATAGTACTTTATTTCTCGAATGAGAAAGGAAAACACCATGCATAAAAACATGTACACAGTGTACTTGGGCAGGAAAACCCTTTACAATGAGGATTTTTGTTTTTATTCCAAAGGTCCACGTAACAATCCTGTAACTTATACTGGTACAAGGCAAACAGTTTTGTAGTTGATCTGATGTCATTTTTAGCACTTGTAAACAAACGCCATTTTGCTGTTTGGTTTTTTTTTCTTCCCCTTTTTATTGAATGTGTGCTTTGTTGACTGTGAATATTCCATTCAATGAATTATTCAATGCACACCTGTATTTTTGGTATGCGTTGACGTTTTCAGTAGAATTATGTGAAAGGGGATTTTTCAAATGATCAGGAAACGGTGGTTTACTTATTGGCCTGACGTTTTCCTTCCTTGTTGAAGTTGTTCTGTGAAACTTTAACTTGGTTTCCTTTTGTGTGCATATTGCATTGTATAATCATGTGGTTGCTTCACACAACCAGACAAGACTGAATACATTGAGCCAGTATGATGTATGTACTTTAAAGGTGGGATACACCATTGTTAATTGTTTGAATTATCATGAATGGGTAGATTTGGGGGGTTGTATTTATAGTAAATATCGTTTAACTGAGCTGTCCGAAGTTTTAGAATCATGGATGCCGAGAAAAGCACGAAAAACAGCGTTTTTTTTCAACCTGCATCGAGCAGTTATTCTTATGTTATCTTTGTTTTTTTGCGCTCGCCGTCCGGCGATCGCAAATTTTTTATTATAAAATTCTATTTTTCGTAAGAATTACAGGATATCTAGTGCACTCATTTTGCTGGATGCCCAGAATCAACATTTACTTTCAGATGAGTAAGATATTTCTTAATAATTCGATAGTAAATATTTTCGATATCTGCAAATGGTGGGATCGTATACGTTTGGTCATTGGTGATATTTTTTTCCATAACCGCAGTACTTCGAAGTGAAATTTTTCAAAAAATTCATTATACTATTCAAAGCTGCTGTACATCTTACCAAGTAAGTTTTTATTGCCATTAATTTTTGGAGTAATTACCAAACGTATAAGATCCCTTTGAGTATATTGTTGAGAATGTCTTGAAATGATTGTTTGGGTAGGTAGTTTATAACCACTCTTGGAGAGTGACTACAAGTAGCTGCTCTCAGATTTCTACAATCATAGATGTCGGATTCCTAGACTGACCCGTGATGTACATGTACACATCGTACTTCTACAAAATACATACAACATGAAAGTGAATCCTGCAGAATCAAATGGAAATCAACTCTAGAACTTTTGTGTCCACGGAAACCAAATGTTTTCCATACAGCTGACATTACTGACTCATTTTCACAGAACTGGCCTTGAACGCACAAGATCTGGCGCATTCTTGAAAAGTATTTACCTGTTCAATATGACAGATGTTTCTGTTAGTTGTGCATGTGTCCAGTGTTTGTTTGTGTGCTAATGCATGGTATCATCATGGAGAAATAATTTCTCCATGGTATCACCAACGAGGATCAAAACACAAAAGAGAACAAAAGGAACAAATAATCCTCAGATGACAGTCGTTCGAGTAGTGTTAGGCTAATTAGTTAATTAGGTACGCCGTTAGGCTATAGTACAGGAATAAAGGAAATCAAATAGGGGATCCTTTGTCGTTATGTGGTCCAGGAGTATGTGTACTTGAACATTTTCAATACTTTGAACATTTACATGTACGTACATGTATTTATACGTCTATTCGCATTTTTGTATCACTGTGGATACATGGCTTTGTTCTCGTGTACAAAATTGTTAGAAAGTTGAGCACATTTTTCAAAATGCTTCCATTTTAACCACAACTATTTTCCTGGGTTGAAATTTCGACCCAATATACCCTATATTATACCCTAACCCAAACACTAACCCTAACCCACATCCTAACCCTATGTTTTGAGTAATTTAAGTAAAATTCGAAATCTAATTTGTGAAATTCCTAATGGAGACCTATTCATCTGTAGAAATTACCCTTTGGAGACCTTTTCACTCCCATTGTCCCCATTGTGTTGACGTCTCCAGAGGGTACCGTACGTTTAAAAGTGTGTTCGTTAGTGTACCCCTTTTTTACTTGTTGCTTTTTCACTTTCACACCCTAGGACTAATAACATTTAGTCTAGGCTTGCTGCTGAAAGAGAGACAAGTAACAGATTTGTCAAGACAAATTGTTAAAGCTAAGAATTGAATATTATTTAGTTAAAAGAAAACGATTCAGAATCATTATTTTTCTTTATCAAATAAAAGAGGAAATGACTGTGTCAGTCTGTTTTAGATCATCATATCCATTAGAGGGTTTGTTTTCATTGAAAACATTTGAGTGTAAACTTGAGCATAAAAAAAAACCCAAATTTTATGGTGTGAAATTCTACTTTTGGACTTTAACACTAACCATTCCAAATCTTTCAAAATCCTCTTTGCAAATTGCAGGATTTTGCAGGATCGAGGTCACTTGGAAGTTAATGCATCGTAGGAATTCATGATTGAAGGCGTTTGGCATTTGGCCACTGGAGGATAATGCAGGAGTTAATAGGTCAATAAACAAATGCTGGATGATTTTGCAGAATTGAGGTTACTTGGGTATTCATTCAAATGATTTTGGAGGCTTAAAGGATTACAGAAATAGAAAAATAAAAAGTACTTATATGATATAAAACATAGGTTAGAGTATTAATACACCCAATAAAAAAAATTGTGTGTGATTTTAGGGTTATTTGAGCCATTACAAATTTCAAATTTCTCTTCAATCGCCCCGCCCAGAAATATTCCTCCTGTCGAAGTCGTGACGTCACGTAAAGAATAGCTTTCTTCGCGATTGATCGCGATCGCGTGCGTACATACGTAACCACGCGATCGCAATCAATCGCGAAGAAAGCTATTCTTTACGTGACGTCACGACTTCGACATCCAGGCATTCTGTCAAAGAAGGAATTTTTCTGGGCGGGGCGATCGAAGAGAAATTTGAAATTTGTAATGGCTCAAATAACCCTAAAATCACACACAATTTTTTGTATTGGGTGTATTAATACTCTAACCTATGTTTTATATCATATAAGTACTTTTTATTTTCTATTTCTGTGATCCTTTAAGGTTATTTGTTACTTGGTGCTTTCACACTGCTCATGCTCTATGCACATTCTCTATATAGCTTCAGTCAAGGGGCAAACCGTTGTTGTAATACATGTAGGGTACTTGGTACATGTAGCTGTTTGTTCCATATTCGGCTGCTTTAGCTCAATGGTAAACCCACTG
Source organism: Crossaster papposus (assembly GCA_037893245.1). Taxonomy (NCBI): domain Eukaryota; kingdom Metazoa; phylum Echinodermata; class Asteroidea; order Velatida; family Solasteridae; genus Crossaster; species Crossaster papposus. The sequence goes on from JBAIAA010000710.1 coordinate 734,269, forward strand.
CAGGGTTTTGCAGGATTCAGGCAGTGGTCACCAGTTATAATTATTGGAGGATGTTGCAGGATTCAGGTTACATGGAGTTTTAACATTTTGGAATTGCAGGATTTTGCAGGATTCAGGTTAAATGTGTAAGAAAATTGAGGTACCGGTAGGGAGTTACGTAAAAAAAAAAAAAAAGATAATTTGATATACAACGTGTCGATGTTCGTTTGTGCAGGTTTTGTGCGCGAGACTTTCTGTTTCATTTTGACAGCAGAAATGAATAAAAGTACATGAACATACATCCTGCATTATATGTCCAAGTACTGTATACACATGTACATGTGTATGGTACAGGCAAGAGTATGTACATTGTATGTGAGCAGTTCAGATTTAAAAAGCTGCCTTCTGTACATATGTATATAATTTTCAACTTTTCTTTTTTGGAAACAGCTCGGATGGTAATGAGTCAGGCTGACTATGCTGTCCAGCAAACAGACCCAAAAGACCCAGAGGGACATGGCACCAGACTCGGTCGGCTTCTTCAGTAAGATGCGCAAGAGCTTGGCTGGGAAGCACTACCACAGGAACAACGGCGGCTTCGATCATGGAATGCAAGCACGAAGCAAGTCTATGATCATCCCTCAAATGGACCGTGACACGGCGATAACGTATATGAAGGACTCACCGATTGATAAAGCACGGCGTAGCAGTTACAGCTCTTCTGCGGCGGAGAACGACGAACTTGTGAAGGTAGGACTTGGCGCAGGACTTAGCGACGTACCTAACGGTTCTATGCACATGAACGGTGAGATGATGAATGGAACTCACACAGCTATGGATGAGAACGCAAATGATGCCGCTAAGCGTGACTCGCATGCAGACCCCCAACGGCCCAAAGTTAACATATTTGAAAAACAAGGGGCGCGGCCCAAAGTGCGTAAGACTTCGACTGCCGATGACAGCAATAAAACCTTCGACAAAAATGCCTCGGAGGGAAAAAATGGTCTGGAGCAAGAGAAGTGCCTTGCTGGATCCTCAAGTGAGCCACCGTGTGTTGAAATGGCACAACCTCACTTCCCAGCTGTTGAGATCAACCACAAAAGCTGTTCTGTTCCCAGGCGGGTGTCATCTGAATCTTCTTCGAGACCTTCCCCCGGAGGTGGAAAAGCCGCAAAGAAGGTACCTCTCCAAGAACCAACCCCTGCTGGAGACCCATCTGAGCCAGCAATAGCCCAAGGGTCTCTGTCAAGTGTCTTGTCCAACTCGGACCCTGTCTTGTCGTTATCTCAGGCTCCTACGATGACGGAGAATTCTGGCTGTAGAACAGAAACTCCCAAGCCTAACCCTGCCGCCAACACACCACTGAAATCTGATGAAAATGATGAAGACGTCAATCCAAGCTCTTCGGAACCAGAACAGGTTAATGTTGAGAGACCGATTCCAACAAAGTTGGCTTCTTCATGCTTGAGTTGCCCAACCTGTGATGAAGCTAAGGTCTGTCAAGCCTCTGGAATCGCTGCACTAAGCGCATCTTGTGTTTCACCTGGAGAACGTTTGAGCACAGACCTGAAGCACGGCAAACTGGCAGATGTTGGGCAAAAAGAAATGCTGATGGAGCATGACATGCTGTTGACCAGCACTGATGGTTTGGGTCAAAGGTCACCTCCCAAGGAAAGTAAAACTGGCAGCAGTAAAAACATAAACGGTGACTTGAATTCGGAATGTGGAAGTGGTATTGACCAGATCATGAGGGAAACCATTTTGGACTTAGTCCGGGCTGCTGTTGTTGAGAGTACAAGCAAAGCAACTGGCGAGAAACAGTCTTGCAAAACTGGAAGCAGCATGCACTGCTGCACATGCACCTGCAACAAGCCGATGGTGCATCCTGCACCACCGAGCAGCAAGCCCAACAACGCAGCAAAAGCTACCCTCACATTGGAAAACATCCCCCAAGACATTCCCAGCAGTTGTGGGGACTCTCCCAAACCTCCCCGGACCCCTCACATCGCCATGCTTGTCAATAGCGATGAACTTTTCCTTGATGAGGACAGGAAGACCAAGAGTCTGCCAGAGCAGGACCTGCGCATGATGATGAAATTGAATGAATTCTCCCGCCATCAAGGTGCCACGCAGACAAAGTGTGGATTTAAAAATCCAAGTGAGGCACAGTACAGCGAGACCTCTGAGGTTGCAAGTCCTCTGAATGCATCCCAAGAATCAACCAACACTGTTCAGAAAAAAACTCCTCATTTCGAAAGACATGAAGACATCTTTGAGGATCCTGCTATCGTCTGGGGCGCTACAGGAGGTTCAGATGATTACCTGAAGAGTAAGGCTCCTCTAGTTGACAGAAGCTCTAAACCCAAGGAACTCTGCGAGGCAGCCAAAGGGGCTACTGCAGAATTGCCTCCTCCACTCCCGCCAAGATTGCCGGCGTCCAAAAAACCTGACCCATTTGCAAATTATCCGATATTTGATGACGAGGATGATGATTTCCCAACTCATGAGTTCCTTCATGAGATTAACATGGACATCTACACTGACCCCAAGACGGCGGTCAAGAGCAAGTCTCTACCACGGAACACGGCCCCGAGCCAGCGGGCCTCTTCTCCTGAGCTGCGGGCAGCTAAGAGGGGGAAGACCGTCAACATGAGGAACAGATTCTCGCAGATGTTCAAGCCGGGCAACAAGAAGAAACGTCACTCGACCCACGGATTCCCTGACCGACCCTTGCCTGATATCCCGCTCAACCCAAGGCTTCGTAGGAACAATGACGGTACCCGACAGACTAACTCGGTCTTGTTTGGAACAGCTACAGGGGACATTGTCTCGCAGCAAGCAGTCAGAGGTAAAGAAATAGATAATGAGAATTCCTAAAATAAGAATTCCTCAAATCTTTGGTGGGGCTGGCGAAAAAAACACCACAAACTACATTTTGTTTTGTTAGTTTGCTTGGCCTAAACTTGATCCATTTCACTAGCAAGATTGGATAAAATCCAATTGTGGCAAGCACAGGAAGGCTCCCACATGTCAGGAGATAGGAATCAGAAGAAAAAGCATTTGTGCTTACAAACTCTTTTTCTTTAATGCAAGATATTTGTTTTATTGACTTAACAAGGGTTTATTGTCAAAGAAACTTGACGCAGAAGTAAAGTGATGATAAAGTAGAATGTGGGAAATACTGATTGTTTCAATTTCATTAAGTGTACATGTTTGTAATCACTACCTCTTTTCTATTTTGTAATAATTTGCTGTTGTAGAGGGTTTGTTGAAAGAGACTCCTAGCAAAGAAGAGGTGGACAGGGCACGTGAGCAGTTTGCCGTCAGTCTACGCAGAATTAGCGAGGTAAACAAGTGTTCAATGACTTAGAAGAGAACATGAGACAAAGGAACATTGCTTTCAACATTAAACAAAAATATTGCAAATAGATTTATCCATTATTTCCTCAACATTTCTGCAAAATACATGTAGAACAACCACCATTTCCAAAACCAGGCACTTCCCCACTGAAAAAACCTAAGAAGAGTATTTTTCCATTTGACCCTAACCCTCCAGGGTATTTTGGCTAGGCACCCTGGTGCACGCAGCAAAGTGCAGCAGCCGTCCAAATGACTTGGTAGCACAGTGTAGCGAGATCCATCAGGTCAAAATTATCACTGTCAAACTGCCCCAGAATCGCTGGTCACCACGGGACCCATCTCTGGCATCGTTCAATGGGGACTAGCTCTTAATAGTCTTAGACTGTGATGTTAATGCACTGGTGTTGACAGCAGAATTCATCAAAGTGCACCAGACTTTTTCCTCTGATGCATTGTGCTACTCTATTGTCAATTGACATCGTCGAGATGCTTTGAGAAACGAGGACAAGTAAATACAAGTTTCTGGGTTTTTTGAAAGGTGGTAGTTCCCACCCCCTTTTTTCCCCAAGATGTTGGATTCTCCAAGATGGATTCTTTTACTTCCTTGAGTCTTTCACTAATACTTGCACATGTATGTTCAAACTCTGTATATTTTTGTATCTTTCTCTGATGCAGTACGGATGGTACTGGGGCCCGATGAGTTGGGATGACGCCGAGTCACGGTTAGAGAACATGCCAGATGGCTCGTTTCTCGTCAGGGACAGCTCCGACGACCGACATCTACTCAGCCTTAGCTTTAGAGCTCAAGGCAGTACTCACCACACTCGGGTTGAGCATCATAACGGTGAGTACCAGATTCTAGAGCCGTGTTCCCGTTGGACTTTTTCTTCCGCGGCCTCGCGTTAGCTTATCGCAACATTCATTCGTGTAATTCTACCGTGCGTTATCACTTTTATACTGCTACGTTACGTTTCATTTCTCTGTGCAAGACTGGCAGAATGTCACACATTGCGGGTGTTGTGCACAGTCACATATGACATTAAGACAATTTGTTTTAGGTGTGATCGCGGTACTTCTAGCATCTCGGATAACTTACAGCAGCTGACTGGTAACTTTATTCTACCGTGCCTTCTCATTGGATTTATGTCGCGAGTCAGGTCGCGAGTCAGGTCGCGAGTCAGGTCGCGAGTCAGGTCGCGAGTCAGGTCGCGAGTCAGGTCGCGAGTCAGGTCGCGAGTCAGGTCGCGAGTCAGGTCGCGAGTCAGGTCGCGAGTCAGGTCACAACTCGAATCACAAGTCGGGTCACAATTCAAATCACAACTCAAATCACAAGTCAGGTCATAACTCAAATCACAACTCAAATCACAACTCAAATCACAACTCAAATCACAACTCAAATCACAACTCAAATCACAACTCAAATCACAACTCAAATCACAACTCAAATCACAACTCAAATCACAACTCAAATCACAACTCAAATCACAACTCAAATCACAACTCAAATCACAACTCAAATCACAACTCAAATCACAACTCAAATCACAACTCAAATCACAACTCAAATCACAACTCAAATCACAACTCAAATCACAACTCAAATCACAACTCAAATCACAACTCAAATCACAACTCAAATCACAACTCAAATCACAACTCAAATCACAACTCAGGTCACAACTCAGGTCACAACTCAGGTCACAAGTCAGGTCACAAGTCAGGTCACAAGTCAGGTCACAAGTCAGGTCACAAGTCAGGTCACAAGTCAGGTCACAAGTCAGGTCACAAGTCAGGTCACAAGTCAGGTCACAAGTCAGGTCACAAGTCAGGTCACAAGTCAGGTCACAAGTCAGGTCACAAGTCAGGTCACAAGTCAGGTCACAAGTCAGGTCACAAGTCAGGTCACAAGTCAGGTCACAAGTCAGGTCACAAGTCAGGTCACAAGTCAGGTCACAAGTCAGGTCACAAGTCAGGTCACAAGTCAGGTCACAAGTCAGGTCACAAGTCAGGTCACAAGTCAGGTCACAAGTCAGGTCACAAGTCAGGTCACAAGTCAGGTCACAAGTCAGGTCACAAGTCAAATCACAACTCGGTCACAAGTCGGTCACAAGTCAAATCACAAGTCAGCCACATTTATTTATTTATTACATTTATTTACCCAGGGTGTTCCCAGTTTGAAAACTGGTTTCCATTGGGGCCCTGCGTTACATCATTGGATTAAAACAAAAAATACATCAAAAGTATCAACAAAACCATACTGTACATATGTTAACAATAATACATAGAAATACAACAACATTGACATAAAAATACAAACGGGATATTGACAGACGTACAAGGATATTTACAGGAATACAAAACATTTATACGGAGGTAAATCGTAACATTAACTTTTAGAACAAGGCAGTCACAAGTCAAATCACAAGTCAACTAGTTATCCCAAGTCATCACTATTCAAAAAAAAATACACCAATGTACATACATATGTATACAATGTATTTCAGTGCTTTGTGTATATGTACATACACAGCAGGTGAAATACTAGTGTAACAAAGGGCAATCTTTGCACTGGAAGCAGTGTGTACATAGGTCACAATGTGTACATAGAACTACTGAATTGTCTATATCTATTAATTTTTGCCAAACACTATGTATTCAGACTGTAATGATGTACATAAGAATACATGAAGCAGAAAGGACTATACTTGTGGACAGATCTGCATGTGATCTAGATATGTATTGGTACATTGTTCACCAGTTCGCGCCGGGATTATTTTAACATCACCGAGGCGATGGTCGGGATTATTTTTAACGCAACTCGATCCGAAGCGGGTTCAGGCTGATAGTGCCGGGAAGCACACCCACGCTTTTCCGGCCTTGCTCGCTGCTGACATACATTTCCGAACTTGAACTTGGCGTGTTTATGCGTCATCCGTTTTGAATTTTGGGAAATTTTTGCGTTTATATACGTCATCCGGCGCGAACTGGTTAATACCGGTACATATCTGTATTTGTGGTGACTGCTCTACACCGACACCCCTACATTGTATGTACCAACTACTCAACCTACATGTATGTTCCCACACCCCTATGTTCAGACACCCCTATGTTCAGACACCCCTATGTTCCGACACCCCTATGTTCCGACACCCCTATGTTCCGACACCCCTATGTTCCGACACCCCTATGTTCCGACACCCCTATGTTCCGACACCCCTATGTTCCGACACCCCTATGTTCCGACACGTAACCTGTGTTCCTGTGACACCCTCATTTGTACATAGTTATTGTTTTTTGTTTTCAGGAATTCTTTTGCTCTTGTTTGCTTTTCGGTATTTGACCTAGCAAAGTGGCATGTGCCATTATAACATGTACAAAGTATGTATAATGCACAATTCTCACAAATGCATGCATTTGAGTGTAAATACTATAAATAGAATATAATGCAAAGTTCAGAAGGGCAAAACAGGAAATCAAGTGAACAGTGTACATATAGTACATGTAGTGCAGTCGCAGTAGCAGAATAAAGTGCAAAGGTTTTATATTGTTTATTTCCTTCCTGTACATACATTTACATGCTGTGCAAATGTACAATGTACTGCATGCATATGAAGCAATATATGGGACAGATAGAACCCCCCCCCCCCCCCCCCCCCCCCTCTCTCTTCTTTCTTGTGGTCATTGTGCTTGCGGAATGTTGTGGTCTCTCAGATTAAAAAAAAATGTTTTTAGGGGGGTGCGTTAGGTAACAATAGTCTAGAGAGTGTACAGGTATGGGGGACTAAGGGGGGGGGGAGTCCCTCAGTCCCATATCTTGCTGGGCATTTACTGCATGTACTTCCCCATTTATCCTATTAAGAACAGGATAACAAATTTCCTCCGTTAACATTGTTTTTTAAATTTACAACCATATAAACAGTGCGAACAAACTGATCTATTAGATTAACCTCTGTCAAGTTGGCCCCAAAAGAAATCTAAACATTTAAAAAAAAAAAAAAATTACCAAACGAATTTGATTGTACATATTTTGAGTTAACAAGGTTTTGCACCCACAGAATCCCAGTAGGGGCGTGCGTTTACAAGTAGAACATAAACTGTACCCGTAACAGGAACCAGGTACCCTACTTGACCCCTTAAAAGTTCAAGTACAACAAGCCGTTGGGAGAGTTCCATGTAAAATTGCCCAGGGAGAACGTTTTACCTTTTGTTGTGGGCATATTCAGGGTTTTTGATTGTTCATTGTTCATTTTATTTCCACAGCGTCACACATTTTTATTAAGGCCATTATACAAAAAGTCCTTAATATACAGAAAGTGAAAATTGATGTGTACTCAATGGAAAAAAGTTAGGCTCTCCCAAATGGAATCAACTCTCCCAAATGGAATCGATCTCCCAAATGGAATCAACTCTCCCAAATGGAATGAACTCTCCCAAATGGAATGAACTCTCCCAAATGAAATCCACATTCCCAAATGGAATCCACTCTCCCAAATGGAATCCACTCTCCCAAATGGAATCCACTCTCCCAAATGGAATCCACTCTCCCAAATGGAATCCACTCTCCCAAATGGAATCCACTCTCCCAAATGGAATCCACTCTCCCCGAATGGAATCGACTCTCCCAAATGGAATCCACTCTCCCAAATGGAATCAACTCTCCCAAATGGAATCAACTCTTCCAAATGGAATCAACTCTCTTTTACATCTTCCTATTACCCCATGCTTTGTATTTTCTGTGTTCTTCTTATTGGAAAAGTTATACATGTACAATTTTATTGTCTTGCAGGTAAATTCAGTTTCTGGTCCCAGCCCTGCAGTCATGGCAGCACCTCCATCGTCGAGTTTGTGGAGGAAGCGATGCGTCATTCCCACAGCGGCCGGGTGCTGTACTTCCTACGGCCTCGTATGCCAGGCTACCCGCCCGCCGCCGTCCAACTCCTCTACCCGATCTCGCGTTTCCAGAAGTCGCGCTCCTTGCAGCACATGTGCCGTTTCGTCATCCGCAAGCACGTTCGGCTGGACCACATTGACAGTCTTCCCTTGCCGCGGAGGTTAAAGGATTATCTGAACGAGGCGCAATACTACACGCAGAATGATATCTTGCACTAAGAAGGTATTTGAGAATCACGTATGACATCTCGTACGTTCTTGCAGCCAAATTCGTTTCTTTCGTTGATTGATGTTCCATCTTTTGAGGCGAGTAATGAAGGTGAATTATCATTATGCAGCTTATGTTGATTTAAATACTGTTTGTGCTTAAAAATTAAAAATTGACATGGAATTGAGTTTCCCATTATACACCACATATTTTGTTTTTCTGTGGTTATGGTTTTGTCACTATGTCAAAATGTCAATGCATTAGTTTAAAAAAAGAATCAATCTTTTATACTGAACTTATTAATATTAATTGTTTGTTAATCTTTATTTTCTCTGTAAACTGTTTGCCTTATTTGCACACTTTTTAAGGAAATTTAGCTTGTTTATATGCTACATGAATGATTTGCAGGTTATTTTTTTTGTATACATGTAGTTAACGTACATGTCTAGATCCCAGCATTAAAATCAGACACAGGTTTGTCTGCATGGTTGCCTTACTGTATATGACATTGGACCAAATATTTAAGTCCTACTTTTATGCAAATTAAAAATTCAGTAAATGAATTGAGTAGTAATAAGAAATGTCGAAACCAATATTTAAATGCGATATAACTGGCAATACATGCGAATGTCGGTCTGTAAATTGTTATAAATGTTGCCGGCTTAATGAAGACAAATCCAGATTTTAAACAAAATATTGCACAGTATGTACATGTACCAAAAGAAATATGTATATACCGGTATATGTATTGAATTTGACCTTTTATGGATTTCTCCCTAAAGTGCTGTAAATAGTGCACAATTCAAACTGTACAATCGCTTTTATAGTACATGTACTTTTTAGTTGTGCCTGTAGGAAGGAATATTTACTTGCATACATTGTACATATGTACAATGTACATGTAGGTAAAATGGGGGTAGGGTGGCTTTTATCAACATCTCTCCTCCCCCCGCCCCTCCCCAACTAAACCAAATATTGAAGGAGGGGACAACAGTGCCCCCCCCCCCCCCCCCTTAATAGTATAGCACATACATTTAAATGCAATTATAACTAAATGTGCGAGGGGTTTAGCTGTAAGATATTGCTTGTGTCCCACCCTTTTCACAGAAGTTGCGCGTAGATGTTTGCATACTTTTTTTCACTTTTGTTACAATCTAGCAATAAGTCAAAGAAAAGTCATTATATTTTACCTTTTCTTTCCTTCTCCTCTGCAGTTAATAGACATAAAGAGTGAATAGTTGCCTAATATTGAAGTGACATTAACGGATGTTGACATCCTTGAATCATACATGTACAGTAGAATTTAATATTAAATGGATGAACGCAGATTTACATGTACAAAAGTATAGTGTACATGTAGTTGAAAAACTTGCAGATTACTGAAAATGTTTGAGCAACATTTGTACAAAAGACTATTGTAAAGAATTTTGCTTTGCCAAGAATTATTTTGATGAACTACGTGTAAACGTTTGATTTGAATTACAGAATAAGTTGTATAAATGTGTACAAATTGTAGCCCGATCGCTTGAGATTTCTCCAATGTTTGTGTTAAAATGTAATCAAAATGATTTTTGACAAAAATGTATTTAAGTTAGAAAGACCGGATTTGCTGTACAAATTTGCCTTGTTTTCGTTTGAGAATCACACATTTATGCCGTGTGTGTAACTACATGTATTTTGTAAATTGATGCGTACATGTAGAACATGTACATGAATTTTGATTTGTTCGATTTTTTTGCTGTTGATTTTGTACTGAACAGGGATGCATAACAATTAAAGAGTTAACTACCCTATGGAGACATAAACACAATAGAGACAAAGGGACTGAATAGGTCTCCACTTGGCAATTTGGTGGGTTAGAATGTCTCCACAAAGAATTGTGTGTGAACAGTCTATGGGGTATGCTTACAGGAACAATATCATTGTCTCCACAGGGATGCCAAAAATTGATCGTGTTCGAGTGTGAACCTTTCAACATCAAAAAAGGACTATGAATTGTTATTGGTACATTGGTATTACTGGGTCATGGTACATGTTCATATCTAAGGTCGACTATTTCAGGAACTTGGCATTCCCTCAAACATTTGTACTCTTGCTAAGAAGAGATCCTAAGTGAGCTATTTCAATAATTTTCTTTTAAAAGCGAGCTCTAAAGTTGTATATACAAAGTATTGTGGGCAAATTAGTTTCCTTCAAATGTTTATAAATTTGAGAAAATTTGGTTGTATATTTTATTTGCTTGCAGTCTTGGTTTTTTTGGGGGGGGATTGTATAAATTGAAAACAGGCACACGGCAAATAGAAAGGTGGCTATGTGTAACAGTGTATTGTAATGGTAACTCATGCATTTACAAGTTGAGACGGATTATTAAAAAAACATTATTTGCACATTGAATGTTATCGACTTTCTTGGACAGAACCAGCCAGACAAAGACATTCTGAAGATTCTACTTTATTTGTTTATGTACACGTTTCCAAAAAACAAAGTTTCTACAGACAATAGAAAACCAGCCATTCTGAACTATAATGTAGTCCACAACTGTTAACTTCGTTTCCATGATTCTTTTAACGAGTTTTGCCCAGATTCAAACGGATGACGCATAAACACGTTACAAGCAAGGCCGGAAATGTGTGGGTGTGCTTCCCGGTACCATCGGCTTGAATCCGCCTCGGACTGGTTATGGAGAAATAACCTAAAAAATGAAAATTCTTTTACTTAAATGTAGCAGTCCAATTAATTATTTCTGGTAATGGATTCCTCACAATTTCCCTAGGCACTGTAGCTTGCAAACCCGAAAGAGAAATTACAGCTTTAGAGGTGGGAGGATATCTCCAGATTAATATTCAGGGAAACCCAATGCAAATGTTGGCCCAGGTGGAACTCGAACCTGGGTCACAGCAGTGAAAGGCGAGGAAGTATCGCTATGCCAATCTGAACCACCCCACCCCCTTCCCCTTTTTGATCCTACAATAGCCAATAAGATCAGCAGACAGGGCTCATGCATATGCAAGAGGTGGAATAACACGGTCTGATTGGTCCCATCCTAGCTGATGTCATACACTAGTCTCCTCCCTCTGTTTGATCCATTGGCTGAGATTGGTGACCAGTGCCTGCTGATGCCTCTGCAGTAAGCTGTACGTAGACCCTACTGCCTGGCTCAGTATGCCAGCTAGCTCTCCTTGTAGTACACCTTTGTCTGGAAGATGGGCGAGTTCTGTCATTTGCTTGGCCGACATCAGTCTGTTTTCCACCAGACCACCTGAACAAAATAGACAGATAATCCACATTGTGTTACCAAGTATGCCACCGAGGGCTTTGGTCTTTTGCCAATCAGTTGGATGTGCCGCCAATACCCTTTTCATCGAGTGCATTGCAAGATGCAAACCTAATAAATGAAGACTGTCGATAAAGTCATCCGAAAGGTGTTCATTTTTCTCTTATTTGCATTCCTTCGAGCAGGTGGCTGCTAACCCATTTATAAATGCAGAACAGTTCTCCATGTTAACCCTAACTCCCTTCTGTCTTTAACTAATCCATCAGCCCTTATTCATCTCAGGCCTGCAGAACCTAGTCCCCAAAACTTTGCCAAAATGAGGGTATGGATTTTGACGGATTTGGACTTAGTAGCATGCATTTCATGAAAACCCATCGACTTTGCAAACCATAGCTATTGATCTAAGTGTGGCATGTGTGGCATGTGAGAGTTGGACATCTGCTGAGGGTAAACAGGTATCTTACCAAGCAAGTGTATCTTGGGAATCCTCCTGGTCGCTTTGAGCAACTCCTTAACGAGCGGCTCGTCGCTAACTGCAAACACATTCCGTCCCACCAGCAGAGGGTTCATGTTTTCCAAGTGAGTTCCCAGCAAGGCCTCTCTAACAATCTTGTTGCTGTAGACCGTGAGGGAGATGCCCACTTTTTTCAACCGGCGCTTCATGATGGTCAGCTCCTCGTGAGTCATTCCTTCGTGGTGAAAAGCGACGATGAGAGACCGTGAGACCATCTGCTTCCGGCATTGGTTGGCCATATAGGTCTGGACTGCTATTGGCTGTCGGGATGAAAACAAGATACGTATTGTTCTTAGAATTTGTCCAGTCCAAGACTAGGTTTTTGACCTTTTCCTTAACCAGTTCGCGCCGAATGACGTATATAAACGCAAAGTTTTTGCAAAGTTCAAGTTCGGAAATCTCTGTCAGCAGCGAGCAAGGCCGGAAATGCGTGTGTGTGCTTCCCGGCTCTATCGGCCTGAACACGCTTTGGATCGAGTTTCGTTAAAAATAATCCCGGCACGAACTGGTTAACAGCAGCCAATCTTGGTCAGGTGCAGTCAGTAGAAGGCGCAAACAACAAGATTATTCAAATCCAGTCTTTCGAGATTTGGCTTTCCAATTTGAGAAATTCCGAGCATACTTCATGCTCGCATTAGCTTGAATGCAGATGGGGTATACTCAGAACTTGGCAGGTCCAAATGCCCAAAATGCCAATTCAGTTCCCCCCCAAAAAAAAAATTAATAATAATTCTTGGAGGAAAAAAGATGACACGAAGGTGGACCTGAAAGGCTCAGTGGAGGATGTTAATATCAACTTAAAACTTCTCAACGTTATTCATCAACATTTTTTGCACCCAACTTTAATAATTTGTAAACAGTAAAGCAACTACATAAAACAAGTAATGCACCAATGTGGCACATTTACGACATTATAAACTGCGCGACACACCAAATTGCGACTTGACACCCCTTCTCCTTTGATGTACCATCCGTGCACTATTTCCACAGGTCCTAGGGTCTGTCATTACCCCCTGACATATATCCTACCTTCTTTTCAGCCTTGGGCTTGTATCGCATGGAGCACTTCTCAGCCATGAGTCGGTTGTCCTTGGGTTCCTTATACTTGGTGAGCTCCATCAGTTTGGCTCGTGTGATGTGCATTGGTCTGGGTTGGCGGGTGTTGACTGATTTCATGCTGCGCACGCACATCATTGATGGCAGCCATATTGGTACTAGTGCAAAGAGAGAAAAATTGGACTCCGATTATATCCTAGGAAACCCCAACCCTAACTCCCTCACCATTGTTATTGAACAATACAATTCCTTCAAAATCCTCCAACTTCCTTTGTTGTGTAGGGAGTTAGGGTTAAACAAACTATAAATTGATTTTGGAATCAGCTTTTTATCGTTCGCAACTAAGAAGTTATGAATTTTTCCAACCGCACATTGCCAGACGTCCTTCCCGTGAGACACAGGCAAAATTTATTTCAAAACGCGCAGGATTAATTTTAACGAAACTCGATCCGAGGCTTGTTCGCCTATAGTACCGGGAAGCACACCCCTGCATTTCCGGCCTTGCTCGCTGCTGACAGACATTTCCGAACTTGCTTGTGGTGTGTTTATGCGTCATCCGTTTTAAATCTGGGGAAAACTTTGCGTTTTTTTATATACGTCATCCGGCGCGAACTGGTTAAGAACACCATTCCTATAAGAGAAAAACATCCACTTTTAAGTTACGACTTGCTAAACTAGCTTGTGACATTAAACGGAAAATGTATGTTGTAGATAGTGGACGGGTTTTTGAAATTTTTGGTGGGAAATTTAGGGTTAAAATTATGACGAGGCGCGAACTGGTTAATTATAAATTAATACTAGCGCCGACCATGGAGGAAGGAATTTTCCTTCCTCCATGCGCCGACGTAGCCGCATCTGCATGTGCGTCCAGAAATTGGGCAGGAATTTTAACGTGTTCTTTTAAAACTCACCTCTTATTGTCGAGCACTTGCAGAAAACGTTTGAAGCCATTGGATAAATTAAATCATGTAAATGATGTAGGCTAGTAATTGTAGGTGACATTCACTTCATTTGAGTTTATCATCGGGTTAACAATCGACCAAGTTACAAACGTTTCGCAAAGACCACCGCTTGAGGGCGCCCTCGTTTCCATGAGTTTTTTAACCTTTAATATGGCCTTTTCAAAACCTTTATTTTGTTTCGGCACTGACTTTGCATTCGAATTCCTAATTACTGAGAAGCAAATATAAATTAAAGCAAATAAAAAAAGTCTAACTTTTAGATTTATATCAATCTAATTTAATGTTTCTAAAGCACAACAGTCATCAAAATGTGGCAGGGGATCTCGCAGTTTGGAATATAAAATCGCCGTAAGCCCAAAACTAAACGAAGCCAAGGATTCGAAAAGGCCGTAGAGCGCCGCGCACGTGCAAATCGCGCGAACCGCATGGATATGTGTAGCGCCGTGCACATGTGTAGAGAAGAACCTTCTAGAAATAAAGCATCGGCCACCAACCAGGCCCATATTTGTTTGTGTGAGAAATAAATAATTGTTAACGATTTAAAACAATGGTAAGTCTTGTTCATATTTTTCTTATTTAAATTGGGTACGCGGATGGTTGTAGGTTTTGTCGAAAAGGAAAATCCAACAATTTTAGCGGAGAGGGTAGGATAATTATGATGTTTTGTAAAGTTTCTCAGAGTTGCCCAGTAACCGGACAAGTAGAATTTCTTTTCTGTTCTGGAACTGGAAGTGAAACTTGACAGTTGACACTATGACAGCATACTGCATGTCTTATTGCTTGGGATTTTTTTTATGAAATCGCAAATAATAATTATAAAGGATCGAAGAGTCGAGGTTATTTTTTTTTAATCTAAAATGACTTTCAGTCAAGGCAGACTTGTCCTAATTAATATTTAATATTAAACGTTATTCGTTATTTAATGTTTCGCCCAGCTAGGCACTGCCACTACCTACTGACTAGGCTATTTAATTATTTCTAACGTTAACGTTAGTCTAGACTCACTAACGAGTAATGGAGGCTCTATAAGTATAACTCCTCCTTTTCAAATTTTGAATTTAACTTTTCGTACTAGAACTATGGTTTTGGTGACTTTTTTGAGCTGCGTGATGATGTACCGTAAGACATTTTGCATATTGTTTTATGTTTGACGTGGGGCTCTAGTACAAAAAGTTAAATTCAAAATTCGAAAAATAGGAGTTATCCCCAGTTAAGGGGTCTCACGTTACTCGTCGTTAGTCAGTGTTTTGAATATGGTTATTTTGGGTAAAAAATGTGATTTTATTATGAATTTTATGGCTTACTTTTGTTTGTAATTTATCTGTCAAAGTAAAAGTAAAAAACTAAAGTTGTAGTACACTTGGAAAAAAATAGGGATTCTGATCTATAGGGCTTGGCCTAGGCCCTAATGCTAAAATAAAATGTATTTCTTCCCAGCCTGTGGCAGTGAGCAAATGGTGGGGCTCGGTGAATAATGTTGATCGACCCTAAATAACAAGTAACATGCCAACGTAGGCGTGGCGCAGCCTCAGTCAGTAGGTGTTGTCCTGTCATTTGCCAGTGCGTAATTTTGTGTAGTGTTATTTCTTGTCTTTTCAGTTGGCACCAGTTCAAATCCTGAAGCAGAATGCTGAGGAGGAGAAGGCGGAGTCAGCCCGCCTCTCGTCGTTTGTGGGGGCCATCGCCATCGGTGATCTCATCAAGAGCACGCTGGGACCCAAGGGAATGGTAAGCTGGTCGAGACTTGGTCGAGACAAGCGAGACTTTTAGTTAAGACAATCGGGAGTAACTATAGAATGCAGGGCCACTCGACTACTCTCGGCTTTATTTACCCTAGGAAATAGAATGGAGTGTCCCTGTATTCTATAGTTGTACCCCAATACCCAGAATTTGTTTTTACGAGCTGAAGGCGAGGGTAATTATCAGCACCCAGACTCCAAGCGGTATTAAACAGAGTGATTAATACCGACCGAGTACACATTTATTCCCATTCATAAATACCTTTTTTGTAAAATTTAGCCAAAAAATCCCAGAAAATCCCCGAAAATTGTCGCAGTAAATTTAGTTTTTTCGCCATTTTGTGTGTGTCAAATGACATGTTTTCGCCTCTGTCGCTCCACACAATACATGCAATAAAGCATATTTACTATGAACCAGACTATTACTGCCATTGGCAACCTCGTTCCCAGGGTGTCGAGCTGTACGCGCCCAACACTACCCGCTCTTACTATTGGAGACGAGGTACAGTTGGAAATAAAGTGAGCCCTGGGGACGGGTATAATGCGCGATCGCGTGACAGTACGTCTACTTGCTCGACGTACAGACACTCATTTTTGGACCAAATCATCGATAAATATTGGCAAATTATTGCTAAGTGTCATGTGTCAGTGTTTTAAGTTGACGATGGTGATGCTCGTGGGGCCCTATTCACGACGACGTCGCCATTGAATGAGCAGTTAGCAAAGACGGCATCGACGTCATTGCACCTTTGTTGCCAGCTGGTTTTAAACACTTCCAGCCATGTCTTTATCATCCGTTTAATACCGGCCACGTGACGGGCTCTCGACTAATAGGAATGCCTAAACTGTCCCAGGTATTTATGAATAATACGTTAATATTGCCTGTATTGATTCATGGTAGGATAAAATCCTGCAGTCACCTAACAAGAACAGCCCAATAATCGTCACCAATGATGGGGCAACTATCCTGAAGTCGGTCGGCGTTGATAACCCGGCATGCAAGATCCTCGTGGGTGAGTTTTCTCCCCAAAAATATCATCCGATAGATTTCAGAAGGTTTTGGCAGGATTTTATTTATTTATTCCATTTCTTTACCCAGGGTGTGCCCAAACAGTTTTCAAACTGGTTTTTATTGTGGCCCTGCATACATCATTAAATAAAATAACTACATTATAAGTACAACAACATTTACAGAAAGTTACAAATATAATATTTACAGACGTACAAGAATATTTACAGGATTCCAAGACATTGATACTAATTCTGATTTACGAGATAGGCGAAAACCCGAAAAAAACCACCTTTTGGGAGGAGAAAAGAGAAGGGGAAATTTCCATCCGGAACCACATTATAGTGGCAACCAGATTAACCTGTCCCTCTGAGTGCCAAAACAGAGATACGCTATCTGTCCGAATCTATCAAGTTAATGGTTTGAACAGTTTTGTAAAATTGGTCTGATATTGGTAGAATTGACAGGCTGTGACAATTTTGTCAACTGGATTTACTATGCCTTGCCTGGCGGTACTAATAGATATGAGAATACTATCAAAATCAATTTTAGAGTCCTTGCATCTGTTTTTTCACTGTGTTCCACTTGACTCTATGCTTTTTCTGTTGTGTTTCTCCCGCCTACCATGATGTGCATCATGCTGTATGTTGCCCTATATATGTTTGTTTCTTGTACACAGCCATTTTGTCTCTGAAGAAGATCTTGTTAAGATCAAAATATTAGGCCCCCTTTTAACTTATTTGATTTGTATATTCCAGCCAGTAAGCAGTTTGCAGCAGTTTTAATCCTATTCATAATTATTTGTTATTTGTTAATTATCATAATTATAATTATTTGTTATTAGAAATCAGCAAAGTGCAGGATGACGAAGTCGGAGATGGTACAACGTCGGTCACGGTTCTGGCCTGTGAGCTGCTTAGGGTAAAGTTATTCACTATACTTGTTGTCATCTGTTTGTTACCAAATGTCATTAAATTAGACTTTTTGATGTAAAATCGCAGAGTTCTAATCGAGTAAAGCGCTGGTTAATCAAAAGTCCCACTACAAACCAGCAGCCGATTTCACGAAACAGTGCGTAGCTTGCGCCATTTTCAAAAGTGTTGTAAGGCTTACGCAACGTCAACTCATTTTAAAATAGTTTTGTCCGACTTTCCACGCAATCGTGCGGCAACTCTAAAGCAATTCTGTCACGGGTACAAAAGCAATTTGTTTTACTTCAAACACAATGCTGTGAGTGTAATTTATCACGGTTGATAAATTGAGCAATAACAGGTAAAATGGGTCATTTTACGGTCGCTACGCTACGAGTACGACACCTAAAAAGCTACACCATAATTTGTTGCATAAGCTGCGAACTTACGCACTGTCAAACTTTTGTGAAACTGTCGAAAACGAAATGTTGCGCAGCCTAAAAAGTTGCACAATAAAATGTTGCTCAAGCGGGCTTATGCAATTGCGTAAGGTTTCGTTAAATCGGCTACTGGTCTCGTTAAAGACGTCAACAGGAGTATTTTATCTGGTCAACAGGAAAGTGTCAGAGAATGCAATTCCTCAAATTTAAGATTACTTCTATAAGCCTACCATACACAAATTTGCGTTTGAGTCGATCAAAAGTGATTCTGTTTTTGTTTAAAAAAATAGACCAAAGCTCCGTTTAATTTGCTAATCCTGTCGCGTTTTGATTTACGCTTTAGGAAGCAGAGACACTGGTCGGGCAGAAGCTTCATCCCCAGACTATCATAGCCGGATGGAGAAAGGCCACAGTGGCTGCAGATGAAGCATTGGCACAGGCTGCTATGGATAACAGGTATGCATCCAATACTAGGAACAACAAATTGCTTAGCATGAACATTCTTTCTTGGCAAAAACAGGGTTACGAACCAAATTTTCGGGTGAAGTTTACCGTTTGTGACTGTATTCAGATGGTTTTAGCTTTTTAATGGCATGAAAAGCACATGGAGTTTTGGCCGATAACAGGTTTTTATTGAGCAAATCTTGACTTCGTGTGCAAACAGTGTGCACTTTTTCCCACTTTGAAGAGGCCATTAGACGGGAGATACCAAGGCCATTTTTAAAACCCGAGCTTTGTCTCCGTCTTTGGCTTCTTTCATGCAGTTTGGCAATTGTGATGGAGACAAAGCCTCACCCCCGGGGTTTGCAAAACGGCCCATGTTTTGCGGAAAATTTGGACACGGCCTTAAGAAAAAACAATACATAGTTTGATTTTCTTTTTGCAACGGCAGTGCGGACCAGGTTAAGTTCCGCAAGGATCTGTTCAACATTGGCATGACAACACTCAGCTCCAAGATTGTACAGCAGGGCCGGGAGATGTTTGCTAACCTGGCGGTCGACGCAGTGCTTAGACTGAAGGTAAGAACTCCTAGGCTAATTGCTTAGCAAAGAAGGGTTGCTTAAAAAGAAACTCTAAGCGAAGAAAAGCCGGAAACTGGTTACAAGCTGTACACATTGTGTGGCATTTTGGCTGGTAAACTGTAAAGGAGATCTTTCCGTGCTTAGCAGATGTGATCAGTAACGAGCCATAGACACTGTTTAGCTGGTAACTTCCGCTTAGCAAATATTTGATGTGCTGAGCCAAATGTTGCTGTATTTTTCCGCAGGGCAAAACAGATCTGCAGGCCATTCAGATTATCAAGAAGCTTGGAGGCAACATGAGTGATTCCTACCTGGAGCCCGGCTTTCTATTGGACAAGAAGATCGGGGTCAATCAACCCCAGCGGATTGAGAACGCACGCATTCTGATCGCCAACACGCCAATGGATACTGACAAAATTAAGGTGGGTGACCATTACAAAGCTTACATTTTCTCCCAGAATGTTAGGTTTATTTTATGTCCGGTTACCTTTCATTAAATTCCCAGTCCATGATTTTTCGGACCAATTACAGCCGTATTTCTACTTTTCCTATTTTTTTTCTTGAAATTCCTACTATTTCCTTATTTGTGATACGCTCCAAGAAAAGGTGACATAAGTCGCAAAAACGAAAAATAGAGTTATGTACATGATTGAAAAGTCCAGGATATAAGCTTTCATTTAGTACATAGTACAGCTCCATAGCCCCTCCCGTTCCGGTGATATGACGTTTTTGCATATTAATGGTTCCATAGAATTCAAAATACACAACTGAGAAAACAGGCTTCGAAACACAACAAAACCAAGACAATACACTGGAACCATGCACTCTTAAAAGGTTTCGTTTCACTTTATTTATCAAATTCCAGCTTTTTGTTAATTAAATCTGAAACTTTGGATATTAAAGATGTCATTTAAGACTATTATTTACCTTATTAACTTTAACAGGCAATTACTCATAAATGCATAGCGCGACTTATGTCACTTTTTCCTGGAGCGGGTCACATTTGTGACCTGTCATCACTCAATATTGGTTTTTTTTTGTTTTTTTAGTCTGGAGTCTTAATACAGAGATTATGAAAAAACGGGCATTTCTTGCGAGAAATTGTGTAAAAGGCATAGAAAGGCATAGTCAAAATTGTCTCAAAAACTAATTTTGTTTTTATCTGATCGTCCTGAAAAATTGGGAATTGATTGTTGGGGATTTAGTCTTTAAGAAAAACATATAATCTCGAAATCGACCACCCCTTCAAATTTTGACTTTGACTGGCCGTACTGGGAAATCACTCCGTGCGACTTTACGCTCATTTTGTGATGACAGGTCACATTTGTCCTACTTTTTTATCCCAAAACTGTAAAAAATGAAGTCTCATAATATGACAGTGCATGAGAGCTAGTCCTATTGAGCAATGCCATAGTTGTAACGTGCTGCAATGGATTCTTGCTGGCAGGCTTCTTGTATGTTGTTGCAATCTCACTGACTGTTTTTTGCGTGTTTGTAGGTGTTTGGTTCCAGAGTACGAGTCGACGGGATGGCTAAGGTTGCGGAACTCGAGTTGGCCGAGAAAGAGAAGATGAAGGAGAAGGTGCAGAAGATTGTCAAACATGAAATCAATGTCTTCATCAACAGGTAATTTAAAAGAAAAGTGACAACTGAGTTACAATGTATTACTTTTCCTCAAGTTCCACGTCAGTATAAATACATTACAATGCAATATATTGAGTTAAAGGTAAGAAACACCATTGGTAATTGCTTGAATTATCATGAATTGGTAGATTTGGGGGGTTGGATTTTATAGTAAATATCATTTAACTGAACAATCCAAAGTTTTACAATCATGGATGCTGGGAAAATCAAGAAAAACGGAGTTGGTTTTTAACCGGTGTCTGGCAGTTCTTCTTATGTTGTTCTCAATTTTTTTTTTTTATACAATTTAATTTTTCAAAACAATTACAGGATATATCTAGCGCAATCATTTTGCTGGATGCCTACAATTCGGTAGTACAAATTTGTTCGATATCTGGAAATGGTGTATTCTACCTTTAACCAGTTCGCGCCGGATGACGTATATACACGCAAAGTTTTCCCCAAATTTAAAACGGATGACGCATAAACACGCCAAGTTCAAGTTTGGAAATGTCTGTCAGCAGCGAGCAAAGCCGGAAATGCGTGGGTGTGCTTCCCGGCACTGTCGGCCTGAACCCGCTTCGGATCGAGTTTCGTTAAAAATAATCCCGCCCCTCGGCTCAGTGATGTTAAAATAATCCCGGCGCGAACTGGTTAAAGGGATCGAATACGTTTGGTAATTGGAACCCACTGTTTGTTTTAATCCTATATAGTTATAGATATATAACAAAACTAACCTGTAAAAATTTCATTTCAAAAGGTGGTAGCGATTTTGAGATATTGCCGAAAATCTGAAGCGGTTATGTCCTCGCAGGAAGAATAATATGCATTGTAATACACACTGTGAGAAACGTCACTGCAGTAACGCTTCTCAGATTCAAATTTTTTGGGATAAAAAGTGATATCTTTTTCCATAACCGCAGTACTTCGAAGTGAAAAGTTTCTAAAAATGCATTATACTATCCAAAGCTGCTGTACTTCTTACCAAGTATGTCTTTATTGCCATTAATTTTTGGAGTAATTACCAATCGTATCAATCCCTTTAAGTGTGTGCGCCATTCTATTGCTATAACCTGTTAAGATTCAGTGGTTTTACAATGGTTCTTTAGTAAATGGAATGAACAAAATAGGTTTCCGAGGATGGTTTTTGGTTTATAGAAGTTGAACTTTGATTTTGCACTTGCAGGCAGCTGATCTACAACTACCCAGAACAGCTGTTTGCAGACAATGGCATCATGGCCATTGAGCACGCAGACTTTGATGGTATCGAGCGTTTGGCACTAGTCACCGGCGGGGAAATCGTGTCCACGTTTGAACACCCCGAGATGGTCAAACTGGGTCGCTGTGACCTCATCGACGAGATCATGATTGGTAGGTTTATTTTGATTCCGCCCAAGATCCAAGAAGATCCGAGAAGATCCAAGAAGATCCAAGAAGACGTTGTAGGATTGTTACACTGTACTATGCGGCCACTTGTACTTTGAATCTACCATTGGATTTTTGCACTCGTGGAGAATTTGGAGGGTTGACAAAAACTTGTGCGAAAGATGTGTAGGGGGGTTTGGGGAAACGGTAGATTTCATTTGCAATTTCTTTTCATGTAATAGTGTACTGTGGTATACAAAAAACTTGGATTGTATTAAAGTCAGTCACAATTCGCAACACAATTTTAAAGATGTAATTCGCTAAACATAACTAAAAAAATACAAGTCGAGTGTACACTTTGGTTGTACGTAAATGGGAAGTTTACTTTGTATTTTTGTTAATTGAATTCTATTAATGTGTATTTTTAAGTTAAAAACACTCCAGATAAAGTTTGGTTAGCCGGAATTATTTTAACATCACCGAGCCGAGGCGCAGGATTATTTTTAACGAAACTCGATCTGAGGCGGTTTAGGCCGATGGTACCGGGAAGCACACCCACGCATTTCGGGCCTTGCTCGCTGCTGACAGACATTTCCGGCCGGGCTCGTGGCGTGTTTATGCGTCATCTGTTTTGAATCTGGGGAAAACTTTGCGTTTATATACGTCATCCAGCGCAAACTGGTTAAAGATGGAAGATACCTTTTGCAATTATCCACAAAGTAACCAACCAAAATATTGTTAAAAAACCTTACTTGTAAAGATATTAATGATTCCAAACTCCCTATGAAATTATTATGCTGTTATTTTCAAGAAAATAACAAAAGAATGCCATTTCCAAATGTACGTCTTGGAGACGAACATTTGGACATTTCCGCAAATAATGTGCGCAAGTGTTCGAACGACGGTACTTTTGGTCAGTTTAGTGCGTGACATACGCAGTAGCTGCAATACGCTGGTCGACAACGCACCCTGAACATAAAATGTGGTCGCAATTCAAATTTTGAATTAAAATTGAAGTCTAGGAATATTGTTTTCTCAGAGTATGCATCATTCAAAGAGCTAAAACTTAGTTGTCAAACACCTTTCTTTATATTTCGAGCACTGTTGCTGCTTCAAACGATCGAAATGCGCAACTGACAAAATGGTCTATTGCCCTTTAACCCTAACCCTGCCAAATCCAGCACATTGCATCTGTGGTGACTGCTTGACCTTGCTGGACTCTGCACACAAGTCAATGTGACAAAGTATGCAATCTGTTGCGTCTGGCAGGGTTTCTAGCTAAAATACCCTGGAGGGTAAGGGTTAACAACCAGTTGATATTTTATATCAGAACCTCTCTTTACTCTTTTAGTGTAAAACATATGTAAAGTTTGAACAGCTGGTAATATCGACTCATTTTTGGTTTTCTCACTGACAGGGGAGGACAAGTTGATTCGCTTCTCGGGTGTGGCCCTAGGCGAGGCCTGCACCGTGGTTCTCCGCGGTGCCACCGAGCAGATCTTGGATGAGGTGGAACGGTCGCTACACGACGCCCTGTGTGTGCTGTCACAGACCACCAAGACCTACAAGACGGTGCTAGGAGGGGGTAAATGAATCATGTCATTCTGTCTAAAAACAATGAAACAAGCGATTGTGTAGTTTAACCAGTTCGCGCCGGGATTATTTTAACATCACCGAGCCGACGCGCTGGATTATTTTTAACGAAGCTCGATCCAAGGCGTGTTCAGGCCGATAGTGCCGGGAAGCACACCCACGCATTTTCGGCCTTGCTCGCTGCTGACAGACATTTCTGGACTTGCTCGTGACGTGTTTATGCGTTTATATACGTCATCCTGTGCGAACTGGTTAAGAGCCCCATTCCTATAAGAGAAAAACATCCACTTTTAAGTTATGACTTGCTAAACTAGCTTGTGACATTAAAAAAGATGTATGTTGTAGATAGTGGACAGGTTTTTAAAATATTTGGTGGGAAATTTAGGGTTAAAATTATGACGAGGACGACAAAATGTGATATAAAATATAAATATGGCTATCACTGCGAAACTGTTCAAATTTTTCTTTAATTGTGCCATTAAAGTTTAAACAAATATATTTCAAAACACTTATAAAATACAGTTATAGTCTGATGTTATCCAAAAATATAAAAAAGCTTGGCACAACACTGTCGTTAACTACAGAGCTATTTTATTGCACCGTCTTGAAAAATAGAATGTCCCAGGGATTGACTTGTATATTTGTGCTGATTGTTACCCTATCGTGCTCGATCTCAGGTTGCTCTGAAATGCTGATGGCCAATGCAGTACAGCAGCTAGCTGCGCAAACCCCTGGGAAGGAGGCCGTGGCCATTGAGGCTTTTGCCAGAGCCCTCGCCAAGGTTTGACATGAATATTTATTAGTCGGTCAATTGTTGCTGGTTTTTATATCACTTTAGCCCTTCATTGAACCCACATTTTGAGGTACCTCATTTATTTTTTGTAATTAGGACAAATTTTTACAACATTTTGAAGTAAATAAAACACCAGTTTATTGATTATGAAAAAAATTTACAGCAAACTTCACAAATTAGTTGAGGCTCCTCGAGTTAAAATTCCAAAATTATTACAAGGAAATTATGCACATCTCGCTGCTATTCCCTATTTTCGGCAGTTCAGGTTTTATTATTTAGCATTTCTACACTTTTTTTTTGCTGAACTAATTAACGCTCGGTTCAGACAGGCGTTCCACAGTCGCGCCGAACCAAATGAGTGAATTGAGTCCGACGTCTGAAACGAATAAGGGCGACAAGGCGCGCCAGACGGCGAACGATCGACTGCTGGAGTTGTTAGAGGGACTCAGGAGCGACTTGATTTCAATTTGGTTCGGCGCGACTGTGGAACGCCTGTCTGAACCGAGCGTGAAACAAAACAAATTTAGGTACATGTAAACATTATGGATTTCTATTCGTTTCTATTGGCTCCTTTTCTACTGACTATCAACACACCGAACCCACAAACCAAGATGCAACTTTGTTGTTATATTTCAGCTACCAACCATCATAGCTGACAATGCAGGGTACGATAGTGCCGATCTTGTGGCCCAGCTGCGGGCCCTACACACCCAGGGCAAGAACACCATGGGACTCAGTAAGTTACTTGAAAAATGGTCTGCCACCGTGAGAGATTTTTAAGGCCGAGTTGAGACTCTCTCCACTGACCTTTGATCCTTGTGTCCATGGTAGATATGATCGAGGGAACGGTTGGTGACATGATTGAGCTAGGAGTGATTGAATCTTATCAGCTCAAGAAGCAGGTACTCCACAGTGCTGCAGAGGCAGCCGAGATGATTCTACGTGTTGATGACATTGTTAAGGCTGCGCCGAGGTAGGTTTTATATATGAGTGATCTCTTATCGGAGGGCTGGAATAATTTAGTTTCAGATTATTCCAACTTGGACAATCAAAACATTGCCAATCAGGATTGAAGAGCTTGTTAAAATATTGCGAACAGGTAGCTGAACGACTGCTATTGGAGTGGTTTTAACCAGTTCGCGCCGGATGACGTATATAAACACAACAATTTCCCCAAATTCAAAACGGATGACGCATAAACACGCCAAGCTCAAGTTTAGAAATGTATGTCAGCAGCGCGCAAGGCCGGAAATGCGTGGGGGGTGTGCTTCCCGGCACTATCAGCCTGAACCCGCTTCTGATCGAGTTTCGTTAAAAATAATCCCGCCGGTATGTTAAAATAATTCCGGCGCGAACTGGTTAAAGAAGACATTTGAGACAATATTCCTTTTGGAAGCTTTTACATCTTGTGCTAAAATGGCTTTCAAGAAGTGTGATATTTGTCAAAATATTCAACCATAAATCCCAAGATAGCATCTCTTCGAGATCGCTTACATTTTTTGAATGATTTGAATATTTGGCATATCTCTTGTTAACACCAATGATAAGGTAGTTCAGGTTTTTACTATATTGGACTAATGAACTCTCTAAAACTATTCTCACCCAGCTTTTCACTTTTTTTTCTCGTTCCAGGAAAAGATGAATATCATGAGCAACATCCATACTTCATTGACGTCGCATCAAGCTTACGCGGAACCAAATTGTGTCTCTGTAATGTGTGCATTATGATATTGGAGAAAATGTTGTTTACATGTATACATGGTTTTTTTTACTCACAAAATTTCGTATGGAAACTGTTGGCATTTTGTAAATTTATGGAGGGGAATATCTGCCCGGGTCAAACTTGTGTCCAATTACAGGTAGAAATAAAGTCATGTGTTACAAAGGCACTTCTCCGATTTGTGGAGAGTAAAACTTTGCCACGCTTAGTTCTTTAAATGTCTGGTCACAACACGACTTGGGATTATTCAAGACTTTCTCAACAATTGTAGCGATTTCAGTTGTAAATGTGTCCTTGTAAAACTTGTTGCAGATTTTTGGTAAGAATATTGCATAAGATGCCACATTATATATTATCTCAATGAAGGTTAGTCATTGCAGAAATATATAAATCAATAATACGAGTCTGGGAAACCATTCATTTTTTGTTAGAAAATACTTCGTACACAAAAGTGGCATCTTAATATTGTATTCTTTCCAGGATATGAGAGGTAATAATAAACTTTGTTCTTGTAATACATGTGCAGTCCAAGTAAATTTGGTGAAATAAAAACGAATGTGTGAAACTAATATTTGTCTAAAGAGTTATTTATTTTTACTTTTTAAGAAATACATTTTAATGACAAAATGTAATGTTTTTCTTTACAACAAAAAGGCAGAACAAATTCTATCAAATTTAGAACCTTTATCCATCATTACTTGACATCTCTTATATATTACAATACAATTTTGGGACAAGCATTTTCATATCTTGACTACAATTTTTGGCTTGCAAGTGAAGAAACTTAACGAGTTTTGATAACAAATTTTATAGTGGCAAAAAATATGTTCAGCTTGTATTCTTTAAACAAAAATAAGGGTGTAATATGTAAAACTTGCAATCAAATGTTGATTTTACATCTACAAATGCCAACTTGATACATCATGGAGTACTTTTGCTTCTGTTGGACTTTACAAAAAAAAAGTATCCTTAGTCCATACGTGTAGAAGCCATTGATGTATGTTTCCAAGCACTTGCCATGATGGGTACGCTAGACACGAGTTGGCCCAATTGATGTTGAAATCTGTAAAAGCAAAACATGAATTCTTTCATTAGTGTGAAAGCATACAAAAACGGCACTACCTAAAACAATTACAGATTGGTTTGCCAATCTTGCCCAAAGAAAGTAGAATCATACCTGCTAATAAATGTGACCACATTATAATTATGGAGCTTATAAGCACAGATAATCAACAAGCACAACCTATTGCCTGTGACTAGTTTTCTGTTTAATTTGGCTCGGAGTGATACGTAGCTCTCCGCAATTGGCTCAATATCAGCAATGTTGATTCTTTTTACTCAACTCTTGAAGGAGGACCCTCTCTCCATACACTTACCATTTGAGACAGACTGGAACAGACACACGGGTAGACACAATGCTGGTCAGATAAAAATCCCCACCCACAGGAGAAGAAACAGGACGCCAAAACCCATGAATAGACTAGCTACCAGAGCTACCAGCAGCTCTTTGTAGAAATCACGGGTGTACTTGGTTGATGTTACCTCATATCTGTTATCTCAGTCATGGAATAAATGTACCAAACAATTCTCTGAAGAAAAAAAATGTCCAGGCATTTAAAGGTAGAATACACCATTTGCAGATATCGAAAATATTTACTACCAAATTATAAAGAAATATCTTACTCATTTGAAAGTAAATAATGATTCTTATTTCTAGGCATCCAGCAAAATGATTGTGCTAGATATCCTGTAATTATTCCAAAAAGATAACATAAGAATAACTGCTCGACGCTGGTTGAAAACAAACGCTGTTTTTCGTGCTTTTCTCGGCATCCATGATTGTACAAATTCGGACAGGTCAGTTAAACAATATTTACTATGAAATACAACCCCCCAAATCTACCCATTAATGATAAGTCAAGCAATTACCAATGGTGTATCCTACCTTTAAGGATGGACTGTGCAAATCTCTGCCCCACAACCTTGCATCCTGATGGCCCACAATGCCGCAAGGCACATCACTTGTAATCAATAGTTTTTACAGAGCATCCTCATATTAAAGTACAAACTGTGTGTACTTGGTATTCCAAAAAAAGCATAGACCAGTCTAAAGTAAGGGTGTGTCACTCATGGGCAATTCCCCACAAATGTGAACAAGGAGGACAAAAATAAAATTCTCCAAACTACAGCCATCACAAAAACAAATGTGGTGTCAATGAAATGGGACCACAAGATCTGTTATTTGGGTGGTGTGCCGAAATCGGTGTGCCAATGAGACGAGTATAGGCCACTCCAAATGTTCCGAAGTGATAGATGACATAATTTAATTATAAAGGATACACAAAGAACCAAGCTGTGAAGAAGATTCCAATGGACAGGAGAGTCAATGTGAGATGTGGGAACACCGCCGGATTAACCGGGCTCAGGTAGCGAGACATAGACTCAACTGAAGCCTGTGAAAAAAGGAAAAACAAACAGCATTAGACACAAACTGTTACTGTTACAAACTTAGTTTGTCATCACAAGTATAAAAAAGCAGTGGTTATTTGACTGAACCGGCATCAAAAAAACTAGTTTGGTATCTCGATAAAGCAGCCCAGGTCACACAAATTGTAAAAAAAAACCGATGTGGCATCACGTTCTGCAAACACTTAATTGTAACACATGTGCGTCGTTATATTCCAAAATGACCCTTCACCCACACAATTGCATTGTGCACATGCACCACAGTTAAAATACCGAACTTGCTTATTCATAAATTCACAATAATTCACAAAATATACTACTACTACTAGCCAACAAAATAAATTCATAAACGGTTTCCACTGACTATTATTGATTGTACACAATCACCAAAGTACATGTTGTTATTATAGTAACATTTATAATCATATTTATGACATTATTTTCCTCCTGATATTATTAACTGACTAATTAGTTCTTTTGAATAAAGTTAATGGAATGTGCATGCAGTACATTGTTTGTGTGCAGAAAGAACACGGCATTTCACGGTACGGAGTGCCACGTAGGCACTTAATAAAATATCTCTGTCAAACAACACCATCCCTTCACAATATTAGCAATATTACAAACTTTTGAAACGTAAAACCAAAACAGCCATTGAGAAAAACTTTCTTTTAATACGCAACAATGACAACAAATATTGATGTTATTTTTTAAAGGTTTGATTTAAACGATTAGAAATCTATATTGCAATTCAGAGAACTAACCATTTTGCTCAGCTCTTGCAAAGGTGAAAGGTCATAAAATTGTTCGTTTGTTCGTCCTAATATTATTACTCCTCAGCTGAGTGATGATATCCCACTACGTTATGGGTATAGCTAGAATAAATTTAGTTATATACGTTAACTATTTGAAACAGAAACGTGAAATAATACGTGTTTATAAAAATATGTATTTAATAAAAAAGCTTAATATTTAATAGGTATTTAATTGTAGGTATTCATATTCTTGCTTAAATCCTTGCAGCTGGTTAGCTTAAAATACCACCCCTCCTATAAAAGTAGAACAGGCCATCTTTTGTAGCTAGCCAATCAATCGCACAACAAGGGTAGCAACGGGATACACCTGTTGCGTAGGCTGTACTGCTGGAAAACTTGTGAAAAAAACATTGGGAATTTCACGATTTAGGCTCAATTTTGTGACAACTCCATGGTTGTTTTGAATCCCTGTTATGGTGAATATAATTTCATTCATGGTATTTTGTAAAATAAACAGATTAAATGAATGGAAACTCAGTCTAAGAAAAGTGCACTTTATTTTTTTTATGTGTGCATACCCGAACTCGTGTGTATACATGTATGCCCTGTACAGTGTAAACAAAGGTTGGTCTTTGGTACTACAACTTTATTTATAGAGCAATGGTACAACCGTTAATCGTTATGCAAATTGTCGGCTAAATTTGCTTTTATGGGTTTACTTTTAATATTATTCTTTTTAATAAAAAGAATAATATTAAAAGTAAACCCATAAAAATTGTATGTAAGAATTTGTTGTATGTCATACAAATGCTAACCTCTGAACACACAAGAAATTGATCGATAAAAGACGCTATTAATGTCCTTTGACGAGAAGATTTGTTACACCAAATTTCCCGCAAGCACAGTAGTCAGCACCTACCATTTTCAAGAAATTTGGTAAAAAAAAGTAAAGTCCAACACAAACGTGTTGCCCTTTTGGTAGATCTTTGAAGATTTATTGATCATTTTCTCGTGTTTGACAAAGTTCAGAGTGTGGCGATGTAACAACGCCCCGTTCACGGGTCCAGGCCTATAATGATCTTGCTCACAGACCCTCTTTTTATCAATGTTTTACTTTTAGCAATGCTACAGGAGTAGTGCTGGGACTCAAAACCGAATATTCGGTTATTCGAATGTGCTTCCACAAACCGGTTTGGAATTTGGAAACCGAATATTCAAAAAAAAAAATTAAAAAAAAGAAAAAAAAAAGAGGGACTGCTCTTTTTACGATTTCTGGGCAGAAAAGAAAAAAAAGTTGTTCATTTTAGAATTCTGATTTGAATTGGTTCCGTAGACGATCGCTCAAGCGCGGCGAAGTTAATGAGCAAGGCTGGCTGTTACGTGAATAAACACGAGCCACTAGATAAACTTATGAATACAGTCAGCTGGTACGCGGAAAGACGTTCTGTTTAAAGTAGCTGATAGCACGTATTGGAGAACGCAACTTCCATGTCACTTAATCCATTTAAATCACTTTTATAAAAAAATTAAAAATTAAAAAAAATATAAAAAAATTAAAAAATAAAATACAAAATAATACATTTTTGAATTTTGTAAACCGATTAACGAATTCGGAGGATCGATTATTCGATATTTTCAAATTCGGTTATTCGGTTTTGAAAACCTCCGATTTGTCCCAGCACTATACAGGAGTATGCATTTGTTTTAGTGCTTATTTATTTTTATGTTTACTGTTTACATTGTTAATAACTTGTAACCATTTTTAATTGTTTTATTGTCTAGGCCTACTTGTCATTTTTTTAAATCTAGCTACATGTATAATAAAAGAAATTAAATAAAATGATTTTGTTTCCAGCATTCAGGTAAACTTTTCAAGGGAGTGAAGCAAACCACTGCTCATTGCAGACATGCTCAGCACCCTAGCTAGAGGGTACGGCTCCTGGACAGGGGATTTAGAGGTGACTGGTGATGAAACGGTCAGTCAAATAAATCACAGCTAAAAATGTTTTCTTTTTGTGTTAAAATTGTCCAGTTGCACCAACACTGTCGTGCGTAGGAAATTTGTAAGTGTGTAGGAATGTTGGAAAATCTTTCATTGTGCAGATGCAGTTTTCTTATTTCTGAAGACTGACAAATTCTGTTCAAATTGCGGATAGCCTCGTACATTTATGTAGATAAAATCGATGTAGCAAACGCAATTGTTTATGGGTCTACAGAAGCTTTAAAAGCCAAATGTGACCCGCTCCAGGAAAAGGTGACATAAGTCGCGCTATGCATTTAGTAATTGAGAGGGTGAATTTTGTTTGTCAAATTTAGATTTTCATTTTATGTCTTAAATGACCTCTTTAATATTCAAAGTTTCAGATTTAATTAACAAAAAGCTGGATTTTGATAAATAAAGTGAAACAATTCCTTTTAAGAGTGCATGGTTCCAATGTATTGTCTTAGTTTTGTTGTGTTTTGAAGCCTGTTTTCTCAGTTGTGTATTTTGAATTCCATGGAACCATTAATATGCAAAAACGCCATATCACTGGAATGGGAGGGTTATGGAGCTGTACTATGTACCAAATGAAAGTTTATATCCTAGACTTTCCAACCATGTACATAACTCTATTTTTCTTTTTTGCGACTTATATCACTTTTTTTCCTGGAGTGGGTCACATATATGTGATGTACATTTAATAGCATTAATAGTGGCTGAACTCTATCTTCCTAAATGCTTTGAAGATCTAGAAGCAGAGGAATTTGAACACTCTCTTTTTTTTGGTCCTCATTTTGAGCAGGCAGGCAGTCATCATCACAAACCTGTTCTCATCACAAGTCTCAGTGGGGAGGACAGCAAGTTTTTGGAGAAGTCGGTCAACATCCCACTCCGAGTCAAATCAGCTGTTGGTTCAGTAGTGATCAAATCCTCATCCTCCCAGTCCGTTCCGAGTGCCAGCTCACTAGCCGATGCCATCAGAGACAAGTCACTTAAGACCCAGCATGCAAGACCCAAATCAGTACAGCTGCAGAGACTCGATGCATCCAAGGAAAAGACCCTACGCTCCAAATATGCTGCCAGTATTTCTTCCAAGGAGTCAAAGGTGGATCTTGCTACAAGCCTCGGCCTTCCAAAAAGCACCTCCACTGCCGCATTTGCCAAATACGGGACAAAATTCAGGAGCGTTCCGGGACAGTCTCCCAAATCTAGAGAGGCTAATTCCAAAGGGTCTGTGGCAGCATCCTCAGAGGTCAAATGTCAAAGGTCGGATGGTCAGCTGGAGCTTCCCAAGACGTACATGACTCGTAAAGGCGCGCTGATGCTGTTCACGGCACCCGAGAATTTGATCTTCTCAGAGCCAGATGAGAAGTGCTACTTCAAGAATGGCAATGATGCAAATGATATCGGCAAGCTGTCACTGACGCTAGGCACGGTTAATAAGTTGACAACATCTGTGCTTCGATATGGGAGCCAACAGCAGGTACGTATGCACAAATTTGTGAAATCTGTAAGGGGAAATCTTATTTCAATACAAATCATTTACACTGTTGTAAACCTGTCTTCCGGAAATCATAAAATCAGTGCAAAATTAAGGCAGAATTCAATTTTAGTTGAGCCTCATTGATTGGAGTGTCATGGCCGAGCGGTTGAGAGCTGGGTTTTCTGTTCCGCAGAGCGTGAGTTTGAGTCCCGGTGTCGACACGTGTGTCCTTAAGCAAGGCAATTAAACCACTATTGCTTCGTCCTTCGGATGGGACGTAAAGTTGTAGGTCCCGTGTGTTGTATAATTTATAATGTGTGTATATATCTTTCTCATTATAACATTATAAAATTGTATAATGCACGTAAAAGAACACTTATCGCTAAGAGAAGGGGTTTGCCCCGGTGTTCCTGGCTGACGTGCCTCTGTCTACGGGGTTCTTCTGGCTTACGAGCTACTTGGTTTCATTACCAGAAATAATAATAATAATATGTTTATCTCACCAACCCAAAGTTAAGGTCTTAAGCCTCAAGAAATTCTGTGATTCTAAACTTTAAAATACAAGTTTCTGAGAGACTGTCCTGTTTTACTTCATATGTTACAGTTTTGATATTAAACAAGGATTTTGCTTTTAAAAACAGTAGAGAATATAGATTCAGTCAACGTTTTCACAGAACGTTTTACTCAGCATTGATTTTTCTCTTCAGATTACAAAGACAATTAATGGTGACAAATAAATAATTTGATAACTTTTTGTTTAACAGTCTGATGATGATGACATCGTCAGCGATGATGGTAGTTACAGAGAGGAGACTCATATGCAGTTTGTACGAGATGAGCGAGGTGATCAAGAGACGGTGGATTACAGGGCCCAGCCCGGGGCGGACTTTGTCTTTTACCTTAGGGACATGCAGTCCCGAGCTGTGTAAGTTGCCTCGTGATGATAGACTTGTGATTGACTTAGTATGATAGATACAATTGCAAAACTGGAATTATTAATCAAATTTAACATTGTTTCAACCACATCCTGGAAATTGGGGAAAACCTGGAAAATGAGTTTTGCTTTTTCCAGTCTGGGAATTTAGGAAAAAATTCCTTAAATCAGGGAAAAGTCAGGGAATTTGATTGGCCCAAAAGAGAATGTAGTCAGAGTGTAAAATGTTGTCTCGTGGCTAAACAGCGTATCCATTGGATGATTGGCTATGGTGGATTTTAGTGTGGAAATCCCTCTTGTTTATTACACTATTGTACGTACCAGGGTTCTAGCCACGGTGGGCGGCGCCGGGCAGTACCGCCCGGTACTGCCTGGTACTGCAAATTTTCGCCCGGCTCTTGGGTTCAAATTGGCTTTGCCGCCCGGCACAATTTTTTATTTTTTTAAATCAAATTATAGGCACAAAAGAAAGAGAGGAGATACAAAGTTATTTAATCATATTCATGTAGTAATTAATTTTATTAACTTAGCTAGACTTTCACAGAAACATGTAAAAATGAACTGGACCCCCGGCCGTGAGGCGCGAGAGCTCCGCTCGCTGCGTTGCAACGCTTCGCAATTTGATAATTTACCCGGCACTAAAAAGTCCTAGCTAGAACCCTGGTACATACTTCAATGCATACTAGTGTTCTAAGTTTAACCATGTTCCCTACAACAACATTGAAAACCTGTCAAACTAGATATAGGTCGACATAATTATCCTGGAATTTTGAGGAATAAAAAACAAGGAAAGCTTATGTAAAAATCAGGTAATTTCGTTTTCATGAAATGGTGGGAACCTTGTTTAATGAAAAAAACTTGTCCACTATTTATCACTTTCAGGGTGCGCAACCTGGTTCGAATGCCGTCCCAGCAATCTCTAGTCTCGGTGGATTCAGCGGCAGAATTAACAGCCGCATTGCAGAGCATCGATCTCAGAGGCAACTTGATATCACCGGACGTCGGTCGGCTAGCCAACCAATCACAGCGAAGGAGCGCATCAAGCACTGGCAGCGCCAGGCAACAGTCTAGGAATACATTGTCAAGGTAATGCAGAAACTCTTGTTGGAGGCAGGGTTGTAGTCGAGTCCCTGCAAGTCCGTTCACAAGTCCTTTCGTGAAGCCAGTCACAAGTCCCTTCATAAAGGCAGTCACAAGTAACTGGATGAACAATGACAAAGGAATGCTTTTGTCAAAGCTGATTTGAATAGGTTGTGATTTGAATTGGAACTGAAGGACTTGTGATGGACTTGCAGGGACTTGCAGGGACTTGCAGGGACTTGCAGGGACTTGCAGGGACTTGCAGGGACTTGCAGGGACTTGCAGGGACTTGCAGGGACTTGCAGGGACTTGCAGGGACTTGCAGGGACTTGCAGGGACTTGCAGGGACTTGCAGGGACTACATCCCTGGTTGGAGGTGGCTGAGAAAATATCCACTGAGTTTGGATATGAATAACAGACGTCTGTTCTGCAAGTTTATTTTGATGATTTAGCTTTTCTTACACATATTTCCAGCAAAAAATAATGCCATCTAATTATGCTGTTGACATTGTGGAATTACACCTAATGCCTTCATCTGGATACCTTTTTCTGTTTGCAGACCATCTACCTCAGCATCTAGTAGAAGCACCCCACTATCTGTCGACCGGCTCGCTGCTTCACTAAGGAGTTCCCCCTACCTAGGCCATCCCGTCAAAGCCCCTTATCCGCCCAATCAAATGAGCTACCTCCAAACCCAGGAAACGTGCACCACCAGACACAGCAGTGGGTCTAGTAAGTCAAGCGCCACAAGGCAAGGTAGTGCACCCTTGGCTCAGTCGAGAAGCGTCTCATCTGCGCATTCGGTAAGGTCGCAACAGTCGCAGAGGTCTACTCCGGACGTCACATCGCAGGGTAGTATAGGTAACGTGGTGGAACATGGAATGGAACAGCCTGCTCGTCAGCACGTGCAGAGTGCCGGGATGTCACGGGATGGAAGTTGGGTTATTGGCAACGATGATGGGAGTTACCATGGCGATGGCATTCGTTCCAGTGGTCTTTCTTCTGGACTGAATCGGCAAGGACGAGAGGAATCGCTGTCAGAAGCAGACTTTGCTGTTTATAACGGTCAGTCTTTATTAAAAGAATTTCCTTTGGGGAGTAATGCCAATTGGTGTTTGCAGTGACACAATATTTGTATAGAAAATTAACATGACTATATAATAGTTTCTTTGTCAATTACAGATGTTATCAATAATGGGACCAGTGGGTACGATGCCTTATCTCTCAATGGCAATGGGCAGGACGCCTCCAACCCAGCACCTTATTGTGTAAGTTACAAAACTCATGCACATATGATTGTAATTTTTGAGACAACTTACGAAGAAAACAGGGTTTCTAAAACTCTGCTACATTAGTTTCATTATAGTAAAGTAATGTCAACTTCTACGAGCTTCAACTATGAAGTGTTTTGCCCAATAACACAAGGACTATGTTTCCGTCAGGATTCGAACCCATGTACCATCACACACGAGTCAAACACTTTAACCATTGGACCACGTACAGCACCACTTCAGTAGTAAAAATATACCTTGTATTGTTCCTATATTAAGCCCATGGTAAAAGAAAAAAAAGAAAAAAACATTAAAGATCACTACATGGCTCTGGTGTTTGAGTGTGAGAACAATTGTATTATACTTGAAGGATTCAGGACTGTTAGGGTTAACATTAAAACCAAATAAAATACATGTGATATAAACTAATTTAGCCTATCATTTGGAGTTAGGGTTAGTGCAAATTTATTCAAATACAGTTTGGTGTAAAGTAGCAAAAAATTTACATATTTTGTTCATATCATCACAGGATAGCCGATCAAGTACTGCCTCTCACCACACCTACATATCAGGAACGATCAGCCTGCCCACTACGAATCAGGATAGCCAGGTAGATCCCGGCGCATCGCCGCTAGATCAGCAGATTGACCAAGACGCGTTGATGGTGGACCACGATGCATTGCTGGTGGACCACGATGCATTGCTGGTGGACCATGATGCATTGCTGCTCGATAACCCCATTGACCAGGATGACGACGGTGATGCATTAGAAGAGAGCGCAAACAGCGGTCAGTGGCAAGTGGACAGTGGTCAAGAGAAGCTGAGTCCGGCTCTGTCAACCAGACTGAGAAGTCCGAGTTTAGACCGGCCCGACTCCCATGCTGAATCGCCGAGTCCTCATCTCCAAGCTCAGAGCCCTACCCCATCAGAGAAGTCTCACACGAGTCAGGGACGAGCTCTGACAGGGACCGGGGTACAATCAACTGATACCTTGCCTTCGTCAACAGTGGACTATGAAGAGACTTCTTCGATCACAAAAGGTGAGTTTACAGTAATGCTAACTGCAGTCTTAAACATGGTCACAACTAGCAGGGCTTTTATTAGCCACTTCCTTGCTAATATTGGTCAAAATTCAAAATATAAAATCTAGAATCTAGAATCCAGATTCTAGAATATTGTTGTTCTAAGAATATACAGCATTCACAGTTTTGAGCACTTTTGCACATCATCTATACCTTGAAATGGCTGAAATGGCCTTAGATGCAAATTCTGGATCATAAATATCTTGTTATTTTGTCGTTTCAGGCACGTTTCCTATACCCCCGAGGAAACCAGAAACATCTAAATCGCAGCCGGGAGAGATGTCGCCACTCGATGGCATTGTGCCAGATAAAGAACGTAACGCATCAGTCACCCCTCATGTCGAGGTACCCAGTCCCGTACCTAGGTTGCCCGCGAGAAAAGCGGGCATGCCCGATGTAGTCCACCGAGTTGCAGAGAAAGAAATGGGCGTACCGTACACCACCCTGGTACCACCTCAACTGGGTTCATCAGTTGACGCGACAATGACTGACGGAGCGACAGGTATAAACACTTTGGATGGGCTTTTTACATACCTTGTCCGTTTTAATCATTTACATGCATTGTCCACTGATAACCACTCGTAATAAAACTCATCATTGTTTACAAAAAAAGTGGCAATTTACTACAATATACCAGAGTTGTATTCGAGTCCCTGCAAGTCCCTGCAAGTCCCTGCAAGTCCCTGCAAGTCCATCACAAGTCCTTCAGTCTCGAGTCGAGTCAATAGCTATTCAGATGAACTGTTAACAAAAGCATTCCTTTGTCATTGTTCAACCAGTTACTTGCGACTGGCTTTATAAAAGGACTTGTGACTGGACTTGTGACTGGACTTGTGACTGGAATTGTGACTGGACTTGTGACTGGAATTGTGACTGGACTTGTGAAAGGACTTGTGCAACGACTTGTGCAAGGACTTGTGCAAGGACTTGTGCAAGGACTTGTGCAAGGACTTGTGACTGGACTTGTGAAAGGACTTGCAGGGACTTGAATACAACACTGCAATTTACTAGTAGAAACTTCAAACCCGCCATGACTTTTGCAGAAGAAATTTCGAATGCACATTTGCCAACTGTATTCCTGTTTTCTAATGCTACTTGAAAGTACACAATTTGTCCTAACAAGAAGAAATTGTGTTCTATTTTAAACTGTATTTCACTATGTAATAATAATAATAATAGATCATTCTTATGGAGCACAAAACATACCCAAAAGAAATCTAACTGCGCTTAACAAAAAACAAAGTTACAATTTTTTTTTTTAATGTAGACATTGGAGATGTGGCAAATATCTGTTTTTCATTACCAAAAATGCATTCCATACTAAATTTGTAAAGTAATTTGTGAATGTATGTTTTGGCAGCGAGACGGCCTCTCACTCCTGAGATTAGGACTACGTCTGATGTAAGGAAGCCACCAGCTCCTCAGAAGAAGATCTCCAAATTGGACCTAGGCAAGCTGAAATCGATGGTCAAACCTCCAACAGCCAAGAGCCAGGTGAGAAACGAAAATGTTTTAAGTTTTACCGGTTTCGTTTGAAGGTTATTCATGTTGTAGAGGACTCACTCAAAAGTCTCCATCTTTAAGGCCATTTACACAGACGAGCGGTAACGGAATGCTGTAACGGAAATCGGTATGCCGCGCGATATTGACCATTTACACACGGGGGCGGAAACCCGTCCGGTATTTGTTTTTTAGAGATCGAAGCGTTCCGGAGAGTCTGTGACGTCATACCCAACGAGACCGCTGAAGGGCCAGAACACCGAGTCTCCGCGCGGTATTTAAAAAAAATCGCTAAGGTTTCTAAACGCAGCGGTTTATCGCCCTACTGCGCGGCTTGTCCGCTCTCAATGTAAACGCTCCCATAGACAACCATGTGTTCAATTCTTTTTCACCGTGCAGAATTCCGTTACCGCTTGCTGTGTAAATGTGCCTTTAAAGTCTTGATGGCTATAAATTGACCTTCCTCAGTAAACAAAATTATAATAAATAGATCTGTAAAGTACACATACACTTACACACCAAATAATCATCGATATTAATTTAAAAAACAGAGTTCATGGATGAGATTGTTCACAGTATAAATTTTCTTTGGGAAATTGTCAAATTTTTATTTATTTTCTAACCCAATTTCCAGCCACCTTGCAACATAAAGTTAGGTCATATTGATTAGCCATTACAAAATATAGATTAATTAAACCTCCATGTAGGAAGACGTTCAAATTTCAAGAAACTTTTTCTCTATTTTTCCTAATATTTGACAGTCATCCCGGATTGGAGGGAGAAGCAAAGGAAGTAGCTCTAGACCCAAGACGACGGGAGTCCAGTACATTAATAGCTTGAATATAGACAGATATCAGGGACCTAGCGAAGATGAGGTGGAAAGAATGGTGCAAGAAGAGGTGAGTTCTTACATGTAATAAAGAAAACCATTTACATTATTCTTGTTTCCTTGTTAAAAAAACATGCAGGTTGTGGTGGAGTTTTATTATAAAATCCTGTCAGTCGTAAGTCAATCACAAGGAAATTATGTAAGTCAATTACAATTCAGTCACTAGTCGATCGCAATTTTATCGCGAGTCAATTGCAGGTTCATCACAGCTCGATCAGAAGTCAGTTGCAACTCAATCACAAGTCAGTCGCAACTCGATCACAAGTCAGTCGCAACTCGATCACAAGTCAGTCGCAACTCGATCACAAGTCAGTCGCAACTCGATCACAAGTCAGTCGCAACTCAATCACAAGTCAGTCGCAACTCAATCACAAGTCAGTCGCAACTCGATCACAAGTCAGTCGCAACTCGATCACAAGTCAGTCGCAACTCGATCACAAGTCAGTCGCAACTCGATCACAAGTCAGTCGCAACTCAATCACAAGTCGGTCAAGTCAACCAGATGTCAATTTCAAGTCAATTGCAAACGAATCGAAAGTCAATCACAGGTCAATCACACGTCAATCACAAGTAAATCACAAGTCAATCATAAGTCAATCACGTCAGTCTGAAGTCAATCACAAGTCAATCGTAAGTCAGTCACAAGTTGATTTGCAAGTCAAATCGCCAGTCTGGTCACAAGATTTGCAATGACTTGCGAGGACTTATGACTACAACTAAAACGCAAGTTGACTTGTATTGTAACATAGTGGAGGATGCAAATCTGTCATTGCCCATCATTGAATTGCTTTGCTTTGAGAAAAGCCAATTGTCATCAATGTCTGTCTTCTCTCGGACAGTTATCCAAGGAGCTTGAGTCCAGCCAACTACTTGAAGAGGGAGAGAGTATGCTATTCCTTGGTAAGTATCACACTTCATAATAACTAACCTCTCGTTCAAAATTCCTTGTTACTTATGGAGTCAATTAAGTATGGTTTTCATTTTTATCCTAGTCGTACCAGAGGAGAAAGCAGATGATGCGGTTTCCTTGGCAACAGACGATGAAGCCCTTGAGAGGGAGCTCAAAAAGTGGGCGGAGCCCGGCAAGAAAAAGAAATCTAAGAAGATCGTAGCCAAGGAGAAAGCAGAGCTGAGAGAAGCGCGCCGACAAGAAAAACTGGTAAATGGATCTCAAAATTAAGATGAATATTGTGTAAGGGTACAATGTACAATAGAATATGCAGTGATTATGATCTAGGACTTGTTTTGGCACTCGTAACTAATAACTTGGTCGTCGATCATTGATTGAGCATTTTAGCGACCTCGGTTACGAGTAATCGCGTGACTGTTCCGACCAAACTTGAACCAATAGTTGGAGATGTTGCCGGTTGGTTTTCTAGTTGGTTATTTTCTGTATTTGTTTCCAAAACAATTTTTCTAAAGTTGTTAAACTGTCTCTATTTGCAGCGAAGGGAAGAGGAGTTGGAAGCTTTGGCTGAAAAGAAGAAGCTACGCGAAAAGGAAAAGCGGCAACGGGAGATCGCTGAGCAAAGACGAATACAGGTACAATCATTTTATCTGCAGTTTTTATGACATCAGATTTCTGGCTGAGGTGAAAAGGGGGGGCGGGGTTAAGTCTCCGCCTCCTTTTCCTACCCACTTCCGCTGATGAATGTTTAGTTTTTACTTGGCACCAAATAATCTTTAATTTCCTTTTGGGAATAGTGTCATAGACCACTGCCAATCGCAATCCATTCCTTAAGGCCTATTGTTAAGTGGAAGCTCTCTTTTACAGAAGGCAGGCTCGACATTTTGCTTTGTCATGATTCATTTGATTCAGATGGCAAAGGAGGAGCTGGAAGATGCGGCTCAGGAGGCGGAGCGAGCTGCCCAAGAGGAGGAAGAGGTGAGACAGATGCTGCAAGAGAACCGACAACTTCAACGAGAGGAAAGAGATGCCAGAAGAAAAG
Source organism: Crossaster papposus (assembly GCA_037893245.1). Lineage (NCBI taxonomy): Eukaryota > Metazoa > Echinodermata > Asteroidea > Velatida > Solasteridae > Crossaster > Crossaster papposus. The sequence goes on from JBAIAA010000710.1 coordinate 776,117, forward strand.
TGGAGCTGGAAAGGAGACGACAGGAGAAAGAGCAACAACGACAAGGACGCAAGAAAATGGTACGGGCTTCGTCTTTTCTGATAGTCTCACAAGTTCTAAAATGGCACTCTACTTTTATTTACTTCTTAGGAATGTTAGATGTCACCAGCTTTTGGCATCTCTCTATGGAATAAAGGATTTTTGTCCTAATTTCTATAAGTATACTGTAATTCATAGCAGCCGTAATAGAAAGGACGTTTAAAAAGAAGCTTTGCTATCTGAAATGAGTGGATTCCGCTGTTGTTTACAGGGTTCCTGCGACCTGGAAAAAATGGAAAAGTTTCCAGATCTAGAAAAGTCACATAATTATTTTTTTAATAAAACAATTCATGGATAAATGTGACAAATAATGCTGATACACGAATTGTTTAATATCAAAATTCTTTTGTCCCATGAACAATTTTTTTAAATTGGATCCGCATTTTGATGTATTGGGTCATGAATTTCCATAATTTTGGTGACGGACATTTTTTTTTTTTCTAAAGGTGCAATAACCCTGCCTTTAGCTAATTTTGGCCCCAGGCCAGTGCAGTAAAAGTTTTTGGGTGCCATTGACAAAGTGAATCATACCAAGTCTTAGGAATTGAATTTTGATGTTCGGAACCAAGACATTCTGAGCACACCTCACATGCTCTACTACTGGGCATAGGTGAGGTCTGCTCACAATTTCTCACATCTTAAGTGCCAACATTCTCAGTACTCGATATGCTTCACCTTGTCACGATATGGAGGATTGACCAGACACTCGGTGCAATTGTCCCCTCATCACCCGGAGTTGTGTGAACCTGTGAAAGTACCGGCGGGCCCCGGGCCTTTAAACTGCAAGGGAAACGGCCGGCCTTGCGGGACCCATTCAGACAGGGTGCCGTGTGTCTGGGGGATCCTTCGTGGCCCGCCTTCCACGGGATTCTCCTGGAAAACTGCCTAGAAACAGTCTATCGTTATACTTCTATACAATAGTTCTTTCATTCTTTTGAAACGTTCTCATTCTTTTCTTATGTGATAATTGTTCCTTCCGACTCCAAGTTTTTATATTCTCCACAGTTCACTTAATTGTTTTTTGTATTACTACCTTTTGTCTTATATTTGTACACATTTCCACCGTGAATATGGCCACTGATGCCGGCACGGTTTAGGTTAAACCCTAAACTCACTCACTCACTCTTGTCTCGACTCTCTGTGGCTACTGCAGTTTGATCGCCCTTGTCAAGAACCCGCTGCATCATCAGGGGAATATAATCTATATCCACTCACGGTTATATCGCCTCTCAACCTCTCACTTGTCTTCATTCTTTTGTCACAGGAGGAAGCAGCCCGATCGCGAGAGCAAGAGATGGCTGAACGTCTGGCCGGCGCTGCCGAGAAACGCAGGCTGCGAGAAGAGGCTGAATGGGAGCGGCAAGAACGGGAACGTCTTGAGCAGGAGGAGAGGGAGCAAGAGGAAGAGGAAGAGAAAAGGAGAATGGAGGAAGAAGAGGAAAGGATACGAGAGATGGAGAGAGAGGCGAGTCCAAATTGTTTGCTCAGCTTGTGGGAAACGGTCACAAGTAGTACACATTGCAAGCCATTTTGGCTTGGTAACCGGTTTTCAGTCAGCAGCATTTATATTCTGTGAAGCGGTGCAATAAACTTACAGCCAATTTTTCACAAAATACTTTGGCAGAGTCATGAAACATTTCAGCTAATCTAAACATCACGGATGAGGATAACAACAGGATTTTCGATGGCTGTTCGTGTATGATTTTGTTTGTTCATGAAACAGTTGTTAAATCACCTCCACTTGCCATTTAAACAAATATTTTGTCCGACTTTCTTTGAAATTATGCGGCGATTCCAAAAACTCTGTCACAAGTAAAAATGCAATTCTTATACTTCAGACACAAAACTGTGAGTGTCTTGTTAGATTTCATTAACAATATGGCGAAAATCTCATTTTTTGTTATTTTGGGTGTATTTTGTTTTGTCGATTGACAAGGTTTGTTTATTCGTGCCGTCTCTCTTTCTCTAGGCTGAAGAAGAAGCCATAGATCGGCTGGTCAAGGATAGAGAGGAGGCGGAGCGAAGAATGAGACTTGCCAGGGAGAAGGCAGAGAGACAGAGACAAGAGGACGTTAGATTGAAACTGGTAGCGGAGGAGAGGAAGGCGGAGGAGGAGGAACGGCGGAGGCAAAAGGATGTAGAAGCTGAGAGAAAGAGACAGGAAGAACTGGAGCGAATCAGACGGGTAAGCTACTGGTACTTCTGTCTGAACAACGTTTGGTGTAAAAGCATCAATGTATATTTACATCGTGAAACCTTGACAAGGGCAAAGTGGCTTGCCCAAGGACACATTATATGGTTAGCGCTTGGATTCAAACCCAAGACCCTCTGATCAAGAGTCAGAAATCCGAACCACTAGGCCTCACCTTTAATTGGCACCAGGACCTTGGGCCAATTTTGTAGAGCTGAATCTGCAAACAAAAATTGCCCAGCATACAAATTCTTTCATTGACAAAAACAGAGTTATCATGTACAAACCAAATTTTCAGGCGAATTGTTTGTAAGCTTAGCATGAAAAGCACATGGAATTTTGGCTGGTAACGTGTTTTCACTAAGCAGGATTTTGGTGTGCTAAGCAAATTTAGAATCGGCCTCTGATCCCTAAGAAAACCATCATTTGTATCTTCTATTTCAAACTTAGATCCAGAGACTGGAAGAGGAGGCACGAGAGCGAGTCAAGCGGGAGCTGGCCAAACGCCGAGCCTGGGCCCTCCATCGCCGCGAGCACAACCAGGCTCAACGAGGCCACATGAACTCCATGAGACAGACCCAGGGCATGACGCGACCCTGGGCCTTCTCTTACTACGTCCACTGGCCCAAGGAGAACTATGAGCGAAGGGTGTTTGTAGCCAAGAAGAAAGGGTTCCGGCCCAGACCCAAGCCAAAGCCTAAGCCTGACCTAGAGGGCTAAGGAGAACTATGAGCGAAGGGTGTTCGTAGCCAAGAAGAAAGGGTTCCGGCCCAGACCCAAGCCTAAGCCTGAAGTAGAGGGCTAAGGAGAACTATGAGCGAAGGGTGTTCGTAGCCAAGAAGAAATTAAGGGTTCCGGCCCAGACCCAAGCCAAAGCTTAAGCCTGACGTAAAGGCCCAAGAAGAACTATGAGCGAAGGGTGTTCGTAGCCAAGAAGAAAGGGTTCCGGCCCAGACCAAAGCCAAAGCCAAAGCCTAAGCCTGATGTAGAGGGCCAAAGAAAACCCTGATCCGATACTGTCAGAGGAATAAGACGCCAAACAAATAAAGTTGTGAGGAACAACAGTGCGATGCAGTAGGCCACGCCAATGTGTCTGGCTGATAACTTACAAGTAGGTAACACCTTCGGCTTACGAAATTTGCGAACAAATTGCAAGGGTGAATATGGATTTGTGATCTGTAAACTAGAAGTGGCAGGTTTTATTTGTTGTTGTATCGATTGTATGATTACAATTTTCGGATCAATGACATTGTTGTGTATGAGGATGCGGTAATTGACCACTTCAGAGTATGTCTTCTTTATGTTGTATCTGAACAAGGTAAACAAATAACCACAAAGATCAACTTATAAGCACAAAGATCAACTTATATGTTGCGCAGAGCTGCAATAGGCTTTTAAAGTGCGTGACTAAGATATAAATATAATCATCTGCTTTTCTACAAAAACATTCCATTTGATTCCTATTGATGTATACAAACTTAACGACGCGAAGAAAAAGAACTGCTCACACTATTTCATTTTTTGTATTAGCTGCACATTCTAAATAAAGTCTTGCCACTTTTACTTCTATTTCTTTTTTCTAGTTAAATGTTACCCTTAAACATTGTTTATTTTTGCACTTGAACATTATTGAAAACGAACATGTTCAGGGTTCATGGTTGTGGCTGCTGACTAGCACCCTTTAAAGGTAGGATCCACCATTGGTAATTGCTTGAATTATCATGAATGGGTAGATTTCGGGGGTTGTATTTTATAGTAAATATCGTTTAACTGCTGTCCGAAGTTTTACAATCATGAATGCCGAAAAACCACGAAAAACAGCGATTGTTTTCAACTGGCGTCGAGCAGTTATTCTTATGTTATTTGTGTTTTTTCGCGATCACTGTTCGGCGATTGCAAATTTTTCTTTATAAAAATCTATTTTTCGGAATAATTACAGGATTTCTAGCGCAATTATTTTGCTAGATGCCTAGAATTATTATTTACTTTCAAATGAGTAAGATATTTCTCAATAATTCGGTAGTAAATATTGTTGATATCTGCAAATGGTGTATACTACCTTTAAACAAAGACAAAATTGAGAATTCGCTAACATTAAGTAGAGCACAAGAATGCACGGTAATTCGTAATTTGTACTTTAATTTATCAAAAGGAAAAATAGTATATAATTGTATATAATATGTATATAATTCCAGTCTTTCAGAGATAAGAGCACATTTTTAGATTTGTAGAATTTTTGTTTTGCAGAGAGGTACTACTGTCGTCACAGTCTATTTTTTAACTCGGAGATGATCATGAACAAACATTTCTTAATATATTTTCCAATGTAAAAAATACAATATTTTTTGTAATTTTGTATTGGATTTGGATACAATTTTGTGATCTCTGGGATTCTATTGATAATTACTTTATAATTTGAAAGTCTTTCCATTTTGTGATAAATAAAACATTCCACAATTATTTACTACAATATGTATTGAGATTAAAATGTTTTTAGCATTTATATAATATTATCATTTGTTTTAAAAACTACACAATTTTTTTTTCAAAAATGGAGGCCCTTGCTACGACATAATTATTGCAACGAGAGAAAAAACTAATAGCAATTATAATAGCGACAAAGGCAATAGCAAGGCTAAGTAATTGTCTTCCCGATCACTCTGCGTTTGTAACAATTGGGACAAACGAAAATTTCTAGTTTTGTATTTCATGTATCTTTATTTCAGTGCTGATTCGCGGGCCTGTGAACCGGAGTAAATTACAAATAAGAGCCTACACATGTGTGTAGGCTCTCATTTGTAATTTACAGTTCGATTGCACTGATATTTACTGTTTTACGTTCGATTGGAATAAAGTTCAGATTATAATAAGAGTTGTCATTGCACGACTATGGTGGCCCTCGAGGGACATCGCAAATTGTTAATATTGACGTCAGCGACGTCATTCCAGGGCCACTATACGGTCAACCCTTGATTTAACAAATATCTGAGCCAGACATTTCCACCACTTTTTATATCCCCACTACCTTTTATAGCCACGTCACCTTTTATAGCCACGTGACCCCTTTCAAAACACATTTTAAATAAAAATACCTTAATAAATCTGTATTTTATCAATAAATCTGTTGCTTGCTTGACAACCTTTGAACCTACACTACAGGCAAAGTATTTTTAATAGTCGAATCGATAACAAATCATTTAGTCCCATGTGAAATCATAAAATAAATATTCAAACGAACTGCGAGACGGTCTTTTGCGCCTTGTTCATTACATGTAGTGTTAACTCGATTAACAAAACTGCATCGTAATATGCAAAAGATAAGTCTAAAAGCGGATTATATACTATAGTAATTAACAATTTTATTCAGTACGTGTCACGCGTCAAAATTCGTCACAACTTCCTATTCCCGGGCAGGTCCCCCGATTTAGGCTATGGCCCCTAGATTCAGGATATGGCCCCTAGATTCAGGATATGGCCGACGTACTTTTAGCGGAAACACTCGGTCGCATTCGCACAGAAACGCGTTCGTAAGTTCTGGTCATTTGCTGCATATTGAGATTCTAAATAAAAATGTGCTTTGTGGCGTGGAAACACATTTAAAACATTAAATCACAACTCAATAATTAAACCAACAAATTAAAAAGTAAAGCTTAGATAATGTCATTAGTACTGTCTTTATTGTTTAAAGCATCTTTCGATTTGTCATTTGCGTCAACTAGTGCTTCGCTTCGACCGTGGTGGCAGCAAACAAAGCTACATGTATAAGGATAACCAGGCCTGGCATTTTGGCGGTCTAACAGTCACTACTAAGAATTGGTTCACAGTAATTTTTCCCTCTAAATATCTTTTCAACGGGCGAGAATTACGCACAATACTCAAACCCCAAAGGCAATTATGATAAGCAATCAACCAGTTTTTGGTTACGATGCATCCCAGTTTGACCGGTGTTTCGCCAAAGTTGTTTTTCTTTGTTTCGTGGTAATGATGCGTTCATCTTTTGTCGATTGGTAGCTTTGAAAGTTGTTTGTTTTATGTATCTTGACACCTTATATGGTCGACGTTCGATGCAACAAGCCGAGTATAATTAAACGGTTCTAATTAAGTACTCGGTGCCAGGAAGAAAACTAATTATAAAGACAAAAGTCTGAAACACTCGTCAGTTTATTTACCGTAAGGTCTTAATGACAGTAGTAGTTTAGTAGTTTGTATTGGCAACATGACTATTCCGAAAACAAATTCCCGTTATATTTCACTGCATTGTTTATTTTAGTCTTCAATTAGAAAAGGGCTTTAACATTATAATTGTCCGTTTTACTTCAATCCTTTGGTGCGCAATTCGAATAGGTTATATTTAAGTTAGGCTTTTTAATTTATTTGGGAAGTACAAGAATTACAACAATTTAAGTTTTTTATAATATAATTATACAAAAAAAAGTGTAATTTTGTGTTCAAACCTATTTTTAAAGTTTAGTGGAAATTATCACATAAATAATTATTCGTTTTAATTAAATATAAATCGATATCCACTTTATAAACTCCCGATTTGTAATGGAAATTTAGTTTAAATGTCAATTCTAAATTTTTGACAGGACTAGTGTATTAGTGCCGGACACTTATGGTCCATTGATAAGGAATTTAATTGGTACTTGTTTTATTGACCAAGACTGTTTTGCGAGCAATTCATCTCGCATGGCCGGAATAAGTCCTTTCAGGAAGGTAACCTCAAGCAGCTCTTTGGTGTCAGAGATGCGAGGATATTGGTGCAATGCCCACTTAAGGTACACGAGGAACTCGTTCCAATCGACCAGGGCCCAATTTCTTGGCTCTGTTAACCGCAGAATTCCTCGCTTACGATCACCATTTTCCGCTAACCGCGATAGCAGAAAAATTATGTGCTCACCCCGTAAGCACATAATCCTTAGTTACGGGTTGTACGCATGCTCAGAGACCACAATTCCTTGCTAACGCGTGAAATACGTTTACCGTAAGCACCGAATTTTCTGCTATAGTAAGCAGGGATTTTTCGCTAACGGTAAGCAGAGCCAAGAAATTGGGCCCTGGCCGTCTGTGTCCATGTCGATGGCCTGGAGAGCGCGTCTGGTGTCCGAGCAGCGGTAGCAGGAAAAGTATACGGTGCCATGAAGCCGTTGTAGAAGGTATCATACTGCAACATGTTGTCGCCTTTGGCCTGTTCTTCTGTGTCCCATTTGTCCCATATCTCACGGATCTCTTTGATGAGGTTGTTGGCGTTGGGGCTCTGCAGTTGTACTTCTTCGATGGCGTCTCGCATCGGCTCCGTGAGCTTTCCTCCAGCGCGGTCCATGAGCATCGCAAGGCCGACCATGCTCATATATTCTTCCTTCCTACAGACATTGAGAAAATCAAAAACTTGTGAAAAGAATCATGGAATTTAAATGGTTGGAAGAGCAATTTAATTGCGAATGGCACTAAAGAGGTAACTATGATGTATTGAGTTGGCGGATTTTTCATACCTTCCAGAACGGAGATCTTCCAGAATCAGTTTTTTCATCTTGTGGGTTAAGTCCAGAGTGAACTGCAGATCGTTCCCGTAGAGGTTGACCAAGCGCTGCTGGATCATCTCCTTGCTGGCCATGGTGGAGATTCGCACAGGGGCCTTCTCCCCGAAGAAGGCAGCCAGGTCGAACTCCTCGGGCTTGAGATCATAGACGAAGTCGGTGGCCCGTGGACTGAAGACCGGCTGCTTGTTGTGGGGGAGCATCCCCGTGGTGATCTTGGTCACGTTGATGGCGGCTTTCCTCAGGTAAGTGCAGTTGTACTTGTCTAGGACCTTCTTGTTACCGAGTCGGACGAGATTCATCAAGGTGACGCAGGACGAAGCGGCGCCCATGGAGGCTCCCTCGGTGCACACGCTCGCCCAAATACCGGTGGCACCGTCCATGAGGGCCTGCCAAACAAACGAAAGGAAAACAAATTGTAAATAAGGCAGTCTTGGTTAAAACAAAATTGTCACGGTAGTGAATACAAATTATCTACTTTGACTAAACCAATACAATCTACTTGTAATGTATTTGCTAGGAACATTCCGCGAGGGGCTCGGGCCTTAAAATGTATACAGTTTTGTTTTTCAAATTATTTAGTAAAGTTATAGAGATGGATAGGTTTACAATATGGATAGTAGCAGTGGACGAAGATCAATTGATGTTAAAAAGGCAAAAATATCGTCTTGGAACTCCGATGTACAAACCTGCAGAGCCGTTGCGTCGCAGTAGCCAAACTTCTCGTGCACGTGGACTAGCAGGTGCCCCTTCCAGTTATTCTCGTCCATGATCTGGCGGATGTACTTGGCCCAGGCCCCACATTCTTCGGGAAGGGTCTTGCCTCTGGGTTCCTCAAACATTATGCCAAGGGGACGGATGTTGGCCGGTAGGTTGGCCAGGAAGGCCACGATCTGGAACATGCGCTCCGGATGGTCGGGCATGGTGTCGGGCAGGTCGCGGAAACTGACCATTATCTGTTGGGGTAAAGTGTTAGTTTATTTAACTATCATTATACATTCTGAATGTCATAATAGTGAAACTTACACGAGCCAAAAGGGGCAGCTCTTTTTTTGAGTAGTTTTTGCTCTGTAGTATAGTTGCGCGATTTTTGACCAGGAGCTGAAGCGAATCGTCCTTGAGTGAATTGACCTACTCTTTTAAAGTAGCCATATAAAAGGGACACGTTCGAGTGATTTCACTCGTACATTTAGAGAGCGATTAACATTCGAGATTAAAGTAATTAATGTTGAATTTAAAGAAGAAATATGTACACAATTTAAAGAGAATTTTAGCCTTGATAAGGACAAATTTGTAAACAAGAACCAACGTCCGACCACATGATTTGTCCACGTGGTTAGGGTGGTGGTGGTGGTGGTGGTGAACCTTCGGGTTTTTTTTGTATTCTACATCACATATGGTACGTGATGGTCACATTCAATACACACAACAGCTAGTTAAAGTGTCCGACATGCACGTCCAATTTTACGGAATTGCAACTCATTGTTGGCAATTTGTGGCAACCTTTTGTTAACGTCACCTGGGTCTCTGTGTGAAGCTTGTCGTGGGACCATACGATCCACTTCTTGACCAACTCGAGTAATTTGGGCATGGGAAACTTGTCGAAGTCGTAGACCCCATCGCTAAGGTCCAACTCGAAGATGACGCTGAACAGGCCGATCTCGCTTAGTTTTCGGATACCGACCGGAACCGTCTCGGTGTCGGGGACTTTGCCTGTAGCACCTGTATGTGGTGGTAATCGGAAATAGAAACGCTAAAGAGTTGGGCATCGGGTGGGGGATTAGAATTGCGAGTGCAAGGGTGTTATAATACCGACATTAAAAATGTTTGGTTTACGGAGTAAATTTTAAGATTGTACCATCGTGCCACCATCATGCTTCGATTCTACTCGATTATATAACTATCGAAACACGTGGCACAAACTTGGTTTAAAAAAGTGTAACATTTGTCAATTTAAGATCGGTAAAAATTTCCCAAGTATGGAAATACAAATGTTTCAATGAATTAAAAAGTATGGTGAACAGGTTGTGACTATTATTGTGACTAGGTGTTCCAAGCAGAGTTTTTTTACAGATTTTTCTTCCGACTTGTGTTTATGGTACGATCGTAAAATCTAGCCACGTTCTAATCATAAGATTTGGTTTTGCTTTTCTTTCGGCTACGAGGTTCCCCGTTAAGGTACCTATGGTAATCTCAGAGAAGGCCCACAAGCCGTGTCTGTCCTCGCCCCGCTCCACCAGCTGCTTGGTAAAGTCATCGTCCACGCGAGTCATGTGCGAGAAGGAGGCCACGATGGTGTTCTTGAAGCCACACTTCTTCACCTCGTCATAGATCTGCCACTTGCTCTCCAGAGTGTGGCCCCGTAGCTGCCCCACGGTGCTCTCACGGATCGAGTTATCCAAAACGAAGATGTCCAGATCGCGGAGGACTTGGTACTTCGCCAGCCGCGAGTCGACATCCTTGCGGTAGTCAATTACCTTCTGTTCTTCGGTAGACATATTGGCTTTAGGGAGAGAATTGATACAGTTGCAAGGAAATGCAGTGAAAAGAAAATGAAATACCGGCATCAAAAAACGGGGAACTGCCAACAAGCGGCGGTTGCAGTGGCGTAGCCATTTAATAATGTTTTGTTGGTTTAGAAATTAAGTGTTAGACTTTAAAATAATATCAACATCAAACGCAAGCATCGCAAATACACAGGCGGTGCGCGCAAACGAAACTGGTCGAATCCTGCCGATTTGCAGCAAATTAGAGGACATAGCTTACCAATTCGAAACGATCTATTTGAATCAATTAAAACAAGATACATGAATGGGCCCGGGACAACTCTCCCGACGAAGCATTATCGACAAGGCCCGTGCCAGCGAATAACTTACCGGCAACGAGTCGAGACTGAACAGGGTGCGAAGAGGCCGGGCGATTGCCGGCTGGACTTGGATGAATACGCTCGCGTCAGACCACGACACCGTCAATGTTTCAGGAGGAAATGCTGCTTTACAGACTTGAGATTTACTCTTATATACATCGTACGTGATAAACTTAACATTCCATTTAATAATTCGTACAATAGGCCTATTTAGGTATGTCGAGCGCAATCCGCAAGTATTATTGTACTCCCTCTCATTTTGAGCTCATTTCCATAAGTTCATGAAATCCATTCATTATAAACTCTTGAATACAATAAACTTGCGCAAGACTCCAGATTGCGCTCAACATTTTGTACGTAATAGTACGGTCAGTGGTTTTGTGATTGGAATCTTGGCAGATGTAGCTTTAATTTCAGACTCTATGAAATTCGGCGGGGGTGGGATATAGTCTAAGTCACACAGTCACATCATGTTTGGATGAGCAGTCGGAACATGCGCATGTGCGCCAATGATACTCAAATTGAGGGGTGCGTTGTGTTTGCGTTCATGTTTGCGTTGTGTTCATCTTGACACCTTATGGTCGACGTTCGGTGCAACATGTAATAAGCAGAGTATAATAAACGGTTTGCCGGGAAGAAGACAAGGATATTCCTAAGAAGTCTGAAACACTCGTTGTTGAGGAACACTCGTTAGTTTATTTACCGCAAGGTCTTAAATGACCGTAGTAGTTTGTATTGGCAACATGACTATATCGATAATTTGTTCCCGTTTTATTTTACTGCATTGTTAATTATTTTAGTCTTCAATTAGAAAAGGGCTTTAACATTGTAATTGTCCGTTTTACTTCAATCTTTTGGTGCGCAATTTGAATAGGTTAGGTATTTAAGTTGTGCTTTTTAATTTATTTGGGAAGTACAAGAATTACAACAATTTTAGTTGTTTATAATAATATACAAAATAGTGTAATTTTGTTTTCAAACTGTGCTACTCTCCTAAATTATCACATAAACAATTATTCGTTTTAATTAAATATAAATCAATATTCACTTTATAAACTCCTGATTTGTAATGGAAATTTAGTTTAAATGTCAATTCTAAATTTGTGACAGGACTAGTGTATTAGTGCCGGACACTTATGGTCCATTAATAAGGATTTCCATTGGTACTTGTGTTCTATTGATCAAGACTATTTTTGTTTTGCGAGCAATTCATCTCGCATGGCCGGAATAAGTCCTTTCAGGAAGGTAACCTCAAGCAGCTCTTTGGTGTCAGAGATGCGAGGATATTGGTGCAATGCCCACTTAAGGTACACGAGGAACTCGTTCCAATCGACCTGACCGTCGGTGTCCATGTCGATCGCCTGGAGAGCGCGTCTGGTGTCCGAGCAGCGGTAGCAGGAAAAGTACGGTGCCATGAAGCCGTTGTAGAAGGTATCATACTGCAACATGTTGTCGCCTTTGGCCTGTTCTTCTGTGTCCCATTTGTCCCATATCTCACGGATCTCTTTGATGAGGTTGTTGGCGTTGGGGCTCTGCAGTTGTACTTCTTCGATGGCGTCTCGCATCGGCTCTGTGAGCTTTCCTCCAGCGCGGTCCATGAGCATCGCAAGGCCGACCATGCTCATATATTCTTCCTTCCTACAGACATTGAGAAAATCAAAAACTTGTGAAAAGAATCGTGGAAATCTAAATTGTTGGAAGGGCAATTTAATGTATATGTATGTAGCTTGAATGCAAGGTGTGTGCTCCAGCGCTGTGTACATTTTTTCCCATAGCGAGTTGGCCAATTGTTCATGAAAACAATGTTATGATTACTTTTAGAGTTAAGGTCCACTCGTTCGACACATTTTTATGAAATGAGACTTTCATTGCTGCATTTGCGACCGATTCAGAATTGCGAATAGAATGGCACTAAAGAGGTAACTATATGATGTATTGAGTTGGGGGATTTGTCATACCTTCCAGAACGGAGATCTTCCAGGATCAGTTCCTTCATCTTGTGAGTCAAGTCCAGAGTGAACTGCGGATCGTTCCCGTAGAGGTTGACCAAGCGCTGCTGGATCATCTCCTTGCTGGCCATAGTGGTAATTCGCACGGGCGCCTTCTCCCCGAAGAACTTTGCCAAGTCGAACTCCTCGGGCTTAAGATCAAAGACGAAGTCGGTGGCCCGGGGACCGAAGACCGGCTGCTTGTTGTGAGGGAGCATCCCCGTGGTGATCTTGGTCACGTTGATGGCGGCTTTCCTCAGGTAAGTGCAGTTGTATTTGTCTAGGACCTTCTTGTTACCGAGTCGGACGAGATTCATCAAGGTGACGCAAGACGAAGCGGCGCCCATGGAGGCTCCCTCGGTGCACACGCTCGCCCAAATACCGTTGGCACCGTCCGTGAGGGCCTGCCAAACAGACGGAAGGAAAACAAATTGTAAACAATGCACAAATGGTCTTGGTTAAAACAAGGCAAAAATAAGGCAAAAATGTTTAAAAGTCAAAAATATCGTCTTGGAACTCTGTACCAACCTGCAGAGCCGTTGCGTCGCAGTAGCCAAACTTCTCGTGCACGTGGACTAGCAAGTGCCCCTTCCAGTTATTCTCGTCCATGATCTGGCGGATGTACTTGGCCCAGGCCCCACATTCTTCCGGAAGGGACTTGCCTCGGGGTTCCTCAAACATTATCCCAAAGGGACGGATGTTGGCCGGTAGGTTGGCCAGGAAGGCCACGGTCTGGAACATGCGCTCCGGATGGTCGGGCATGGTGTCTGGCAGGTCGCGGAAACTGACCATTATCTGTTGGGGTAAAGTGTTAGTTTATTTAACTACATTATACATTCTGAATGTCATAATAGTGAAACTTACACGAGCCAAAAGGAGACAGCTCTTTTTTGAGTAGTTTTTGCTCTGTAGTATAGTTGCGCGATTTTTGACCAGGAGCTGAAGCGAATCGTCCTTGGAGTGAATTGACCTACTCTTTTAAAGTAGCCATATAAATTTAAAGTAGCCATATAAATTTAAAGGGGACACGTTCAAGCGATTTTAAACGTCCATTAAGAGATTGATCAACATTCGAGATTAAAGTAATTATTGTTGAATTTAAAGGGGAAATATGTACACAATTTAAAGAGAATAGCCTGGTTAAGGACAATTTAAAAAAACACGAACCAACGTCCGACCACATGATCTTGTCGGCGTGGTTAAGGGGGGGGGGGGGCTTCGTTTGGTCCAACCTTTTGGTATTCATTATACGTCGCATGGTGATGTATCACATTCAATAATCACAACAACAGCTCGTTAAAGCGTCTAATTTTACGGAATTTTAAGAAATTTGTTGACAATTTGTGGCAACTTTTTGTTAACGTCACCTGGGTCTCTGTGTGAAGCTTGTCATGGGACCATACGATCCACTTCTTGACCAACTCGAGTAATTTGGGCATGGGAAACTTGCTGAAGTCGTAGACCCCATCGCTAAGGTCCAACTCGAAGATGACGCTGAACAGGCCGATCTCGCTTAGTTTTCGGATACCGACCGGGACCGTCTCGGTGTCGGGGACTTTGCCTGTAGCACCTGTATATGGTGGTAATCGGAAATAGAAACGCTAAAGAGTTGGGCATCGGCTAGGGAATACAATTACGAGGGTATTATAATACCAACAATTTACGGAGTAAATTTTAAGATTGTACCATCGTGCCACCATCATGCTTCGATTCTACTTGATTATATAACTATCGAAACACGTGGCACAAACTTGGTTTAAAAAAGTGTAACATTTGTCAATTTAAGATCGGTAAAAATTTCCCAAGTATGGAAATACAAATGTTTCAATGAATTAAAAAGTATGGTGAACAGGTTGTGACTATTATTGTGACTAGGTGTTCCAAGCAGAGTTTTTTTACAGATTTTTCTTCCGACTTGTGTTTATGGTACGATCGTAAAATCTAGCCACGTTCTAATCATAAGATTTGGTTTTGCTTTTCTCTCGGCTACGAGGTTCCCCGTTAAGGTACCTATGGTAATCTCAGAGAAGGCCCACAAGCCGTGTCGGTCCTCGCCCCGCTCCACCAGCTGCTTGGTAAAGTCATCGTCCACGCGAGTCATGTGCGAGAAGGAGGCCACGATGGTGTTCTTGAAGCCACACTTCTTCACCTCGTCATAGATCTGCCACTTGCTCTCCAGAGTGTGGCCCCGTAGCTGCCCCACGGTGCTCTCACGGATCGAGTTATCCAAAACGAAGATGTCCAGATCGCGGAGGACTTGGTACTTCGCCAGCCGCGAGTCGACATCCTTGCGGTAGTCAATTACCTTCTGTTCTTCGGTAGACATATTTGCTCTGGGGAGAGAATTGATACAGTTGCAAGGAAATGCAGTGAAAAGAAAATGAAATACCGGCATCAAAAAACGGGGAACTGCCAACAAGCGGCGGTTGCAGTGGCGTAGTCATTTAATATTTTTTTGTTGGTTTAGAAATATATAAAATGTTCGACTTCAAAATAATATCAACATCAAACGCAAGCATCGCAAATACACAGGCGGTGCGCGCAAACTGGTCGAATCCTGCCGATTTGCAGCAAATTAGAGGACATAGCTTACCAATTCGAAACGATCTATTTGAATCAATTAAAACAAGATACATGAATGGGCCCGGGACAACTCTCCCGACGAAGCATTATCGACAAGGCCCGTGCCAGCGAATAACTTACCGGCAACGAGTCGAGACTGAACAGGGTGCGAAGACGAGGGCGATTGCCGGCTGGACTTGGATGGATACGCTCGCGTCAGACCACGACACCGTCAATGTTTCAGAAGGAAATGCTGCTTTACCGACCTGCGATTTACTCTTATATACATCGTACGTGATAAACTTAACATTCCATTTATTAATTCGTACAATAGACCTATTTAGGTATGTCGAGCGCAATCCGCAAGTATTATTGTACTCCCCTCTCATTTTGAGCTCATTTCCATAAGTTCATGAAATCCATTCATTATAAACTCTTGAATACAATAAACTTGCGCAAGACTCCAGATTGCGCTCAACATTTTGTACGTAATAGTACGGTCAGTGGTTTTGTGATTGGAATCTTGGCAGATGTAGCTTTAATTTCAGACTCTATGAAATTCGGCGGGGGTGGGATATAGTCTAAGTCACACAGTCACATCATGTTTGGATGAGCAGTCGGAACATGCGCATGTGCGCCAATGATACTCAAATTGAGGGGTGCGTTGTGTTTGCGTTCATGTTTGCGTTGTGTTCATCTTGACACCTTATGGTCGACGTTCGGTGCAACATGTAATAAGCAGAGTATAATAAACGGTTTGCCGGGAAGAAGACAAGGATATTCCTAAGAAGTCTGAAACACTCGTTGTTGAGGAACACTCGTTAGTTTATTTACCGCAAGGTCTTAAATGACCGTAGTAGTTTGTATTGGCAACATGACTATATCGATAATTTGTTCCCGTTTTATTTTACTGCATTGTTAATTATTTTAGTCTTCAATTAGAAAAGGGCTTTAACATTGTAATTGTCCGTTTTACTTCAATCTTTTGGTGCGCAATTTGAATAGGTTAGGTATTTAAGTTGTGCTTTTTAATTTATTTGGGAAGTACAAGAATTACAACAATTTTAGTTGTTTATAATAATATACAAAATAGTGTAATTTTGTTTTCAAACTGTGCTACTCTCCTAAATTATCACATAAACAATTATTCGTTTTAATTAAATATAAATCAATATTCACTTTATAAACTCCTGATTTGTAATGGAAATTTAGTTTAAATGTCAATTCTAAATTTGTGACAGGACTAGTGTATTAGTGCCGGACACTTATGGTCCATTAATAAGGATTTCCATTGGTACTTGTGTTCTATTGATCAAGACTATTTTTGTTTTGCGAGCAATTCATCTCGCATGGCCGGAATAAGTCCTTTCAGGAAGGCAACATCCAGCAGCTCTTTGGTGTCAGAGATGCGAGGATATTGGTGCAATGCCCACTTGAGGTACACGAGGAACTCGTTCCAATCGACCTGACCGTCGGCGTCCATGTCGATGGCCTGGAGAGCGCGTCTGGTGTCCGAGCAGCGGTAGCAGGAAAAGTACGGTGCCATGAAGCCGTTGTAGAAGGTATCATACTGCAGCATGTTGTCGCCTTTGACCCGTTCTTCTGTGTCCCATTTGTCCCACATCTCACGGATCTCTTCGATGAGGTTGTTTGCGTTGGGGCTTTGCAGCTGTACTTCGTCGATGGCGTCTCGCATCGGCTCCGTGAGTTTTCCCCCAGCGCGGTCCATGAGCATCGCAAGGCCGACCATGCTCATGTATTCTTCCTTTCTACAGACATTGGGAAAATCAAAAACTTGTGAAAAGAAATCGTGGAATTTAAATCGTTGGAAGGGCAATTGAATTGCGAATGATCGACACGAAAGAGGTAACTATGGTGTATTGAGTTCGGGGATTTTTCATACCTTCCAGAACGGAGATCTTCCAGGATCAGTTCCTTCATATTGTGGGTCAAGTCCAGAGTGAACTGCGGATCGTTCCCGTAGAGGTTGACCAAGCGCTGTTGGATCATCTCCTTGCTGGCCATAGTGGTAATTCGCACGGGCGCCTTCTCCCCAAAGAACTTTGCCAAGTCGAACTCCTCGGGCTTGAGATCAAAGACGAAGTCGGTGGCCCGGGGACCGAAGACCGGTTGCTTGTTGTGGGGGAGCATCCCCGTGCTGATCTTGGTCACGTTGATGGCGGCTTTCCTCAGGTAAGTGCAGTTGTATTTGTCTAGGACCTTCTTGTTACCGAGTCGGATGAGATTCATCAAGGTGACGCAGGACGAAGCGTTGCCCATGGAGGCCCCCTCGGCGCACACGCTCGCCCAAATACCATTGGCACCGTCCATGAGGACCTGCCAAACAAACAGAAAACAAATTGTTAATAATGCAATCTACAAATGGTCTTGGTTAAAACAAAATTGTCACGGTTGTGAATACAAATTATCTACTTTGACTAAATCAATCTATCTATCTAGTTGTATTGTATTGTATTGTATTGTATGGGAACATTCCTATTGAGGGGCTTGGGCCTTAAAGTGTATACGTTTCGTTTTTCAAATTATTTAGTAAAGTTATAGAGATGAATAGGTTTACATTTTCCGATATGGATAGTAGCAGTGAGCAGAGATCAATTGATGTTAAAAATGGCAAAAAATATCGTCTTGGAACTCTGTACCAACCTGCAGAGCCGTTGCGTCGCAGTAGCCAAACTTCTCGTGCACGTGGACTAGCAGGTTCCCCTTCCAGTTATTCTCGTCCATGGTCTGGCGGATGTACTTGGCCCAGGCCCCACATTCCTCCGGAAGGGTCTTGCCTCGGGGTTCCTCGAACATTATGCCAAAAGGACGGATGTTGGCCGGTAGGTTGGCCAGGTAGGCCACGGTCTGGAACAAGCGCTCCGGATGGTCGGGCATGGTGTCAGGCAGGTCGCGGAAACTGACCATTATCTTTTTGGGTAAAGTGTTAGGTTTATTTAAATACATTATACATTCTGAATGCCATAATAGTGAAACTTATATAAGCCAACGGAGACAGCTCTTTTTCAAGTAGTTTTTGCTCTAAAGTATAGGCCCTAGTTGCGCAATTTTTAATCATGAGCTGTAGCGAATCATCCTTGGAGTGAATTGACATACTCTTAATGAGCCATATATATAAAGGGGACACGTTCGAGTGATTTCACTCGTACATTTAGCGAGTTATTAACAATCGAGAATAAAGTAATTAATGTTGAATTAAAGGGAAAATGTGTACACAATTTAAAGAGAACCAATTTGTGGCAACTTTTTTTGTTAACGTCACCTGGGCTTCTGTGTGAAGCTTGTCGTGGCACCATACGATCCACTTTTTGATCAACTCGAGTAATTTGGGCATGGGAAACTTGTTGAAGTCGTAGACCCCATCGCTAAGGTCCAACTCGAAGATGACGCTGAACAGGCCGATCTCGCTTAGTTTTCGGATAGCGACTGGGACCGTCTCGGTGTCGGGGACTTTGCCTGTAGCACCTGTATAAAACAAAATTAGAAACGCTAAAGAGTTGGTCATCGGGTGGGGATTAGAGTGCAAGAGGGTTGTAATACAGACATTAAAAATGTTTGGTTTACGGAGTAAATTTTAAGATTGTACCATCGTGCCACCATCATGCTTCGATTCTACTCGATTATATAACTATCGAAACACGTGACACAAACTTGGTAAACAAAAGTGCAACATGGTCAACTTAAGATCGGTAAACAATTTGCAAGTATGGAAATACAAATGTCAATGAATTGAAAAGTATGGTGAACAGGTTGTGCCGCGCGCTATTATTGTAAACAGGTGTTCCAAGCAGATTTTTTTTTTTTATATAGATGTTTGTGTCGGACTTGCGTTTATGGTACGATCGTAAAATCTAGCCACGTTTTAATCACAAGATTTGGTTTTGCTTTTCTTTCGGCTACGATGTTCCCCGTTAGAGTACCTGCGGTAATCTCGGAGAAGGACCACAAGCCGTGTCGATCCTCGCCCCGCTCCGTCAGTTGCTTGGTGAAGTCATCGTCCACGCGAGTCATGTGCGAGAAGGAGGCCACGATGGTGTTCTTGAAGCCACACTTCTTGACCTCGTCGTAGATCTGCCACTTGCTCGCCAGGGTGTGGCCCCGTAGCTGCCCCACGGTGCTCTCACGGATCGAGTTATCCAACACGAAGATGTCCAGATCGCGAAGGACTTGGTACTTCGCCAGCCGTGTGTCGACATCCTTGCGGTAGTCAATTACCTTCTGTTCTTCGGTAGACATATTTGCTCTGGGGAGAGAATTAATACAGTTGCAAAGAAATGCAGTGAAAAGAAAATGAGATACCGGCATCAGAAAAACGGGGAAATGACAACAAGCGGCGGTTGCAGTGGCGTAGACATTAATATTTGTTTGTTGGTTGAGAAATATATCAAATGTTCGACTTTGAAATAATATCCACATCAAACGCAAGCATCGCAAATACACAGGTGGTGCGCGCAAACGAAACTTGTCGAATCCTGCCGATTTGCAGCAAATTAAAGGACATAGCTTGCCAATTCGAAACGATCTATTTGAATCAATTCAAGCAAGATACATGTATGTGCCCGGGCAACCCTCCCGGCCCGACGAAGCATTATCGACAAGGCCCGTGCCAGCGAATAACTTACCGGCAACGAGTCGAGACTGAACAGGGTGCGAAGAGGCCGGGCGATTGCCGGCTGGACTTGGATGGATACGCTCGCGTCAGACCACGACACCGTCAATGTTTCAGGAGGAAATGCTGCTTTACCGACTTGAGATTTACTCTTATATACATCGTACGTGATAAACTTAACATTCCATTTAATATTTCGTACAATAGGCCTATTTAGGTATGTCGAGTGCAATCCGCAAGTATATTGTACTCCCTCTCATTTTGAGCTCATTTCCCTAAGTTCATGAAATCCATTCATTGTGAACTCTTGAATACAATAAACTTGCGCAAGACTCCAGATTGCGCTCAACATTTTGTGCGTAATACGATCAGTGGTTTTGTTATGGGAATATTGGCAGGTGTATAGCATTAATTTCAGACTCTATGGAATACAGCGGGGGTGGGATAATAGTCTAACTCACACACACCCCGTTTGGATGAGCAGTCGGGACATGCGCATGTACGTGTGCGCCATAAGTGCTCATTTGTATTTTGAGGGGTGCGTTGTGTTTGCGCCCTTATTTGGTAAATTTGTTTTGGGGGTTGGGTAAAAACAGGTGGCACCTGTAGGCACTCTGGTAAAAAGGGTAGTAAATATTTGACTTGTATCGCTCGAGTGTAGAGATAACCGATTAAACATACATCTACAATGACATGGCGGCAATAGGGACACAGGGCAAAATATTTCATTTCATTTATTATTTCGCAGGGCACAACAAGAAAAAAAAATACTAATTTTCAATCATTAGAAAGTTTTAAGAATAATCATATTTAACAGTAACAAGTTATCAAGTAAGTAACAAAGTTACTAAATGTAAAATATATTTTCATTCAATTCAGGAACAAGACAAGACAAAATACAACGGGAATACTGCACGCCCCTGCAGGATTGCTAAAAAGTGAACTCAAACAATATCAAGTAGCTTTCCGTATGCGCGACTAAATCACAGAAAGACAACAAGAGAGACAAACAAAGAAGGACACAGACTGAGACAAACAAAGGAGGACACAGACTGGCACGAACACCGTGACAAAAAAATACAAGCAAAGATAATCAGACACAGACAGGTACATGTAGACAAAGACAGCCCAAATAACAAGTAGACAGACATGCACACCAGACACACATGTACAGATAAGCAAATCGATGATATACAAATACAAACTATAAAGGGGAAAACCCATACATAATTCAATTGTTTGCCAACTCTACCTTGTTTTGACAAAATCCTTCATAATACATATAAACGAACAAGCAAACGAGATAATTTGTTGACAAGAATTAAGGTAGTACGTTGTTGTATCCCGGAGTTAGCCAGTGTGTTTTCAGTTTGGCGGTAAAGTTATTTAGACCATGCAAGATCAGACTATCTTTAATGTCAGACGGCAAAGAATCCCACAGACGCGGAAATGTAATGACAAGTGATTGCTTAAGAGCAATTGTTCTGGAAAACTGATGGGAAAATTTAAGGTTGTTTTCATGTCTACGATTAATACAAATGTAATTCTCAAACGGGATATCAAATTTCTTATACAAATATTTGGCTACAAAGACTACTGATAAGTAATTCAACCTATTCATTAAGTACGGTAAGCCCAGTTTGGTGCAGCGAATGGGGTACTCAATGTTGTTGCTGTTGGACTTTGTATGTGGCGTCTAAAGAGGCCCAGACAGGAACGACTGAATCTTCTCTGAACTTGTTCCAAGGATTTATTTTGGGAAGTGGAACGTAAGCACCAAACTGAAGCAGCATATACTCAAGAATAGGTCTTACGAGGGCGGTGTATAATTTTACAAGAACTTGAGGATTATTACAATTTGTCAATCTTCTAATGAAACCAGACATACTAGTTGCTTTACCGACAGTGGAATTTACATGATGGTTCCAAGTAAGATCACTAGAAATAATGAGGCCCAAGTATTTTTAATGGTCAACGCGGTCTAAGTATGAAAATCTATCTGATAAGTTGGTTCACATGGAGTTCTTGAACGAGAAATAGTCATCAATTTACATTTATTAACATTGAGTTTCATATGATTAAGGTTACACCAGGTATCAATGCTATACAGGTCATTCTGTATAAGATGAGTTCATCATGTTTGCTATTAATGGTCCTGTAAATCACAGTGTCATCAGCGTATTGTCTTAGATTTGATTGTATACAGAATGGCAAGTCAAAGGCAAAAATATTAAACAGGAGTGGACCTAGGACCGACCCCTGAGAAACCCCAGAAGGAACTGGGGCCCAGTCTGTGAGTATGAACCACAGAATTGCACTCGTTGGCGTCGGTCATGTAAATAAGAATCGAACCACTGTAAAACATAACCGCAAATGCCATATTTATGAATGCCATATTTTTTTCAGGAAACCTTTATTTTGAATGGCAGTTTACCATCACTATAGGGCCTTAGCGAAATGTCTCCGAGGTGAATTGCTTTGAAAACCTGATACGTACAATGTATTAACAAACTTGGCAATAGTAGAAACAGTAGTTTGGTATATTTTGTTCATGAACGAGCAGAAAATAAAATAAACCACGACCCTAACTACCCTACCCTCGCCAGAATTAAAAAACTAAAACAAAAGGACTCATACAAATTGTGACGTCACAAGAGGGCGCAATTTAGGAGTTGTGTGGTGGCCATGGAGCTATATTGGTGGCGCACTTTCACAGTTTTTGTAAACATTGTAGCGAAGCACGTGCGCCATATCGCCACACAGTACTGCTGTGTTGCATCCGTACGAACTTGAATCAAAACTTTAGTTGTATTTCAGACTATAAAGGTAAGTTTTGTTGGTACCTCCGTGGGTTTCGGATAAATGTAACTTACTCAGGTATACAGTTCTCTATTTGTATGTTCAGAAGTTGGGTAACATTTACACGCATTTAATTCGTTGCATGTGAAATGGTTAATAAAGGGATCGTATACGTTTGGTAATTACTCCAAAAAATAATGGCAATAAAAACTTACTTGGTAAGAACAAGTACAGCAGCTTTGGATAGTATAATGCATTTTTAGAAACTTTTCACTCCGAAGTACTGCGGTTATGGAAAAAGATATCACTTTTTATCCCAACAAATTTGAATCTGAGAAGCGTTACTGCAGTGACGTTTCTCAGACTGTGTATTTTCAATGCAGATTATTCTTTCTGCGTGGACATAAACCGCTCCAGATTTTCGGCAATATCTCAAAATCGCTACCACCTTTTGAAATGAAATTTTTACAGGTTAGTTTTATGGTATATTTCTATAACTATATAGGATTGAAACAAACAATGGGTTCAAATTACCAAACGGGTAAGATCCCTTTAAACTTAAAGCCATCACGTTTGCTTTCCCACAATTTAGGATTTAGCTTGGGCTATGTCATAGTATGTGTTCTGTATGGAAACGTAAATGATGTACAATGTATATCGTGCTAAAGTTCATTACTGCATATTTTCGCGATTCTCGATTATCGATTATTCAATTTTTATTTGACCATTTTGTTGGGAGTAGTTTTTTTTTAGCGACTCCGTCCGATGATTTGATTATGCTTGTTAATTGCTCTAGCTCTATTAATGCTGAAGTCAAGCTAGTATAACACTAGCAATTCATTGTGGATATCATCGTTTGCTCACGTGTCGAATGTATGCAACAATTTTTTTATGAATACCACAAACCACATATGTATATCTTTCTATTAATTGTGATGCGATCAAGCAAAATCAGTCTGAAGTAGGCCCATGTCATTTTTGGGAATTTCCGAGTTCCGACTGATTTTGTTTGATCGCATCGCAATTGATTATATCTTGATTTACATTGCAGATTTGTGTTAGTTACATTGTACAAACAGTGCGATGGCTTTAATAGATGCTAAATTCCAGTCATGGGCAGCAGTCAAGGACCAACTGCGATCCATTCTACAGACTGCAGACCCCCAGGACACCTGCGTAACCATTCCCTATGGCATACAGGTACATATCTGGCTTGGGTGCACTCCAATTCCGTCGGAAAAAAAAATATTCTATTTAAAGCAGATTTGACAATTTCCTGGCAATTTTTTAATATCTGTATAATTGAAGGTTCAATCGCATAATTTTGACAGGTTTTAAAGATGAGATGTTTCCTGAGAAATTTCGTAAATTCAGACGTATGTTACAATCTCTCCTTGAGGAGTTGTCCAAATAAAGTTGATGTTTCTCTAAAGTTTCCTGAAAACAATGTCATCGCTCAGTATTGCGAATACCCACCAAATTTGGTCTTTTTAATGAATTGCAACTTCTGTTTTGAAATCTTGGACTCGCCACGACCGAGTCCAAGTAATATGGTTCAAGTTTTAGTCTCTCGGTTTTTTAGTCCATTGGTTCATTAGTCTATTGGTTCTTTAGTCCTTTGATTCTTTAGTCCATTGGTTCTTTAGTCCATTGGTTCATTAGTCTATTGGTTCTTTAGTCCATGGTACTTTAGTCCATTGGTTCTTTAGTCCATTGGTTCTTTAGTCCATTGGTTATTTAGTCCATTGGTTCTTTAGTCTATTTGTTCTTTAGTCCATTGGTTCTTTAGTCCATTTGTTCTTTAGTCCTTTGATTCTTTAGTCCATGGTACTTTAGTCCATGGTACTTTAGTCTATTGGTTCTTTAGTCCATTGGTTCTTTAGTCTATTGGTTCTTTAGTCTATTGGTTCTTTAGTCTATTGGTTCTTTAGTCTATTGGTTCTTTAGTCCATTGGTTCATTAGTCTATTGGTTCTTTAGTCCATGGTACTTTAGTCCATTGGTTCTTTAGTCCATTGGTTATTTAGTCCATTGGTTCTTTAGTCTATTTGTTCTTTAGTCCATTGGTTCTTTAGTCCATTTGTTCTTTAGTCCTTTGATTCTTTAGTCCATGGTACTTTAGTCCATGGTACTTTAGTCTATTGGTTCTTTAGTCCATTGGTTCTTTAGTCTATTGGTTCTTTAGTCTATTGGTTCTTTAGTCTATTGGTTCTTTAGTCTATTGGTTCTTTAGTCCATTGGTTCTTTAGTCTATTGGTTATTTAGTCCATTGGTTCTTTAGTCTATTGGTTCTTTAGTCTATTGGTTCTTTAGTCTATTGGTTCTTTAGTCTATTGGTTCTTTAGTCCATTGGTTCTTTAGTCCATTGGTTCTTTAGTCCTTTGATTCTTTAGTCCATGGTACTTTAGTCTATTGGTTCTTTAGTCCATTGGTTATTTAGTCCATTGGTTCTTTAGTCTATTGGTTCTTTAGTCCATTGGTTCTTTAGTCCATTTGTTCTTTAGTCCTTTGATTCTTTAGTCCATGGTACTTTAGTCCATTGGTTCTTTAGTCCATTGGTTCTTTAGTCCATTGGTTCTTTAGTCTATTGGTTCTTTAGTCCATTGGTTCTTTAGTCCATTTGTTCTTTAGTCCTTTGATTCTTTAGTCCATGGTACTTTAGTCCATTGGTTCTTTAGTCTATTGGTTATTTAGTCCATTGGTTCTTTAGTCTATTGGTTCTTTAGTCTATTGGTTCTTTAGTCCATTGGTTCTTTAGTCCATTGGTTCTTTAGTCCGTTGGTTCTTTGGTCTGTTGGTTCTTTAGTCCGTTGGTTCTTTAGTCCATTGGTTCTTTAGTCTATTGGGTCTTTAGTCTATTGGTTATTTAGTCCATTGGTTCTTTAGTCTATTGGTTCTTTAGTCCATTGGTTCTTTAGTCCATTGGTTCTTTAGTCCATTGGTTCTTTAGTCCGTTGGTTCTTTGGTCTGTTGGTTCTTTAGTCCGTTGGTTCTTTAGTCTGTTGGTTCTTTGGTCCGTTGGTTCTTTGGTCTGTTGGTTCTTTAGTCCATTGGTTCTTTAGTCCGTTGGTTCTTTGGTCTGTTGGTTCTTTAGTCCATTGGTTCTTTAGTCCATTGGTTCTTTAGTCCGTTGGTTCTTTGGTCTGTTGGTTCTTTAGTCTATTGGTTCTTTAGTCCGTTGGTTCTTTAGTCCGTTGGTTTTTTGGTCCGTTGGTTCTTTGGTCCGTTGGTTCTTTAGTCCGTTGGTTCTTTAGTCCGTTGGTTCTTTGGTCTGTTGGTTCTTTAGTCCGTTGGTTCTTTAGTCCGTTGGTTCTTTAGTCCGTTGGTTCTTTAGTCCGTTGGTTCTTTAGTCCGTTGGTTCTTTGGTCTGTTGGTTCTTTAGTCTGTTGGTTCTTTAGTCCGTTGGTTCTTTAGTCTGTTGGTTCTTTAGTCCATTGGTTCTTTAGTCTATTGGTTCTTTAGTCCGTTGGTTCTTTGGTCTGTTGGTTCTTTAGTCCATTGGTTCTTTAGTCCATTGGTTCTTTAGTCCGTTGGTTCTTTGGTCTGTTGGTTCTTTAGTCTATTGGTTCTTTAGTCCGTTGGTTCTTTAGTCCGTTGGTTCTTTAGTCTATTGGTTATTTAGTCTATTGGTTCTTTAGTCTATTGGTTCTTTAGTCTATTGGTTCTTTAGTCTATTGGTTCTTTAGTCCATTGGTTCTTTAGTCCGTTGGTTCTTTGGTCTGTTGGTTCTTTAGTCTATTGGTTCTTTAGTCCGTTGGTTCTTTGGTCCGTTGGTTCTTTAGTCCATTGGTTCTTTAGTCCGTTGGTTCTTTAGTCTATTGGTTCTTTAGTCCATTGGTTCTTTAGTCTATTGGTTATTTAGTCCATTGGTTCTTTAGTCTATTGGTTCTTTAGTCCATTGGTTCTTTAGTCCGTTGGTTCTTTGGTCTGTTGGTTCTTTAGTCCGTTGGTTCTTTAGTCCGTTGGTTCTTTAGTCTATTGGTTCTTTAGTCTATTGGTTCTTTAGTCCAATAGTTCTTTAGTCCATTGGTTCTTTAGTCCATTGGTTCTTTAGTCCATTGGTTCTTTAGTCCATTGGTTCTTTAGTCCATTGGTTCTTTAGTCCGTTGGTTCTTTAGTCTCTAGGTTCTTTAGTCTCTAGGTTCTTTAGTCCGTTGGTTCTTTAGTCCATTGGTTTTTCAATTACATGTACAGCTCCTGCACAGTATGCACCATCCCCATGCCGTACGTTGCCTAGCCTTCTACCATTCCACAACCGGTGATATCTACGTCATTCACATTGACACGGGGGCCTGCAATGAGATCTACGTATGGACAGTCAGTAGTTTGGACGAACACGTCATCAAATGCACCAAGTGAGTCGGGCAATTTTGGACATCAGTTTGTTTTTCATTTACTTGCAAATTACTTGCAAGTTACACCTTTAATACTGAAAGGATGATATTATCAGTGTGAAGAAGGCATGTTTTAGACTTTCACTCCAATTTTCGGACTTGTATGTTAAATTGACAATTCATTGATGATTTGTTCATAGAAAAATTCACCTAGTGGGTGATTATACCAAATTGCTGTTGAAATTTACTATTATCTAAAAAAATATATATATATTATGATAATAAATCCACTAGTTGACAGAATGTGTATTTTGCTTTTATTTACTACCAATTTACAGATGCAACAGAATTTTTTTTTTAAACTAAATACTAACTTTCGTACTTTAATCTCTCAAATTAGGTTTCTCATAAAAGCTGCCATTTCGAGACTTATTTTTATTCCACATCACAGGGTAAGTACAATTGAGTTTCTTTTCTTTAGGAGGTGGGGGGGGGGGGGGGGGGGTGTTGAGCTTACAAATATTCAAATATTAGATCATCATCCGAATATTATTATTTTTTAAATATTCAAATGTTTGAAAAATGTGAGCATTATTGATTAGATGTTTTGTTACCAACTGCAATGAGGCTATGAATTTGCCGGCGTTTGTCGGGGTGTTTGTTTGTTTGTTTGTTAGCCGGATTACGGAAAAACTGCTAGAGTGATTTTAATTAAACTTAGTGAGTAGGTATCTTATGGATCAAGGATGATTCCGTAAAATTTTCAAATTGATCTGGATCCAGATGAGATCAGAAATCTGGATCACTTAAAATAAATTGTAACATTTGGAGATAGATGTTTTGTAAGTTGGGCGACTTTCCAATTGAGGGCGCTATACTATACAGCCAGGTAACGTTGAAGCATGTTTTTTCGAGTGGGGCGGAGGTCTGCGCTCTCTCCAAATTGAAACTTGTTTATATTTTGAACTTTTTTTAAAAGCCACATGATCTATGATTTGAATGCTTCCATGAGAAATTATTTGCTTAATTGCTGTGACAGATCAAAGAAAGATAAGGTGAGGCTTCGATTATTGTGTTTTGTTTGATTTCTTTGTTTTGATTCAGGTGTTTGTAGGATTCTGTAGTGACATGACGCTGCGTACATTCAGCGACTTGATCCATCATTGTGCTGAGCTGACACAAGTCACATGTCTGTCCACAGTGCTTTGGTAAGCCTCTCAAAATAAAAGTTTAACTTTATGCCTTCCGTGAAAATACCGCCTCAACAGACATATGCTGCGTTCCAATCGCGTTGTGTTTATCGTGTTCACCGTGAATTTCTCCATGTTCACGAGTAGGTTGCCTTTCAAACGCTACTCACCAAGACGCATGCGCACAGTCGAGTTAGTCGTGCGGTAAGGACATTCTTTATCGCGCAAGAACTCGTACGCGAACCAACACGCATGCGCGAGTATTTCATTCGTTTATGAAGTCGTGAACATGAAGAAAAAAATTCCACCTCGAGTTCACCACTGGTGAACACGAGTTACCAGGCGATTAGAACGCCATTATACGACTCATATGTGACCATTCTTATGCTTACGTGGCCCCCTTCAACGGAGAAACCATTGTGCATGCTAATTTTCTTGCATTTATTATGCAATGCATTATTTGTTATTTTGATTCCAGCATGGCTTACAATGAATGCAACGATGAATTGATTACCGGAGGCCATGGCTGCCTACAGACTTGGAAAATGACTCATGTTGAAGTAGGTACAGATGCAGTCAGCACATTGTACCTGAGTGTTATGTAACTTATATGTGACCTGTCACCACAAAATGAGAGTAAATTCGCACAATGTGATTTGGAGATATGGCCATCCAAAGTCAAAATATGAAGGGCTGGTCTATTTTGAGATTTTTGGTAATTTGGAAAGCCTAAGTCCTCCTCTACATATTCCTATTTTGGGGTGCAATCAGATGATCGAAAATCTCTTAAATTACATGATTTTGAGTAGTGTTTGCGTAGTTAGTGTTTGGATTAAAGTCCATCAGTGGTCTAATTAATACGGTAATTATTATTATTATCGATATTTATTATCGAAATTTTGATATTATGTTGATTATACAATAGTTTGTATGTGTGGGAGGTTTCAAGAAGAAATAATGATTAGAACATAGCCGTTGCTATGCTCAACCGAACCTTACTTGTCCTGTTTGGCAATCTTTTGTGTGTTTTGTTTAGGATGTTTATAAGTAAGTTTTCTCACAAACACGTTTTGTGAAACCCGTGACTTTCTGGAGCGCTGTAAAATGTATTTATCGCAAAACCCCCAAGTGTTATATACCATTGGAAAGCTCTCTTACTCAAGAAATCGAAAATACCAATATATCAATTTTCAATTTTCCAACTTTACTCTCATTTTGTGGTGACAGGTCACATATGATCAAGAATTGGATTATTCAGATTTGATGAGGTGCCGTTATATTTAGACTCGAATACAACGCTGCAAAATAGTAAATGCGGACATAACAACAAAATGTTTGAATTCCTTATTTGCAACTTATGATTGACTTGTGATGACTTGTGATGAGTTGATTTATGACTTGTGATTAACTTGTGATTGACTAGTGACTTTTGTTTGATTTGTCAAATTTTTTAATGATTATCTGACTTCTGAATTTTTCGTTTTGTTCCTTGTCTTGCAATCAAACTTGGGTCATGTATGCAATATTGTAACCTAGGATGGTCATGTCAAAGGCCAGGTACTAAGGTCAAAGGTCAATTGAGGTCAAGTTTTAAAAGAGGCTAGAATTGTAAAATTAGTTTCATTTGAAAACTTGAAGTTCAATTGCCATCAATCTTGGGTCATCCAGTTCGTAAGTAACTACAGTACGTCATAAATGCTTACTTCAGGTAGAGTGCAATGCAACATTGTGCGCTACTGCGCGTTTAGCCAATGAGCGCTCGTAATCAGTGGTGCTTGCGCGATTATGACGTAGCACTTACGAACCGGAACCATACAATGTGATAGTGATATTGGTCACATACCGAGGTCAAGGATCATTCGAGGTCAAGTGTCATTTAAGGTCAAGTGTCATTTAAGGTCAAGTTGTAAAATGGGGGTTATTGCGAAAGTATGCTCAACTAATAGTTGAAGAACCTTGTTTGTTTGTTATTATGCAACCAGCTCCGTGACCCTTTGACCCTGGGTCGACCCATTGAGTGTCAGCTCACCTCTGATGACTGGGTGCGTGACCTACAGATAGACAAGAAGCACCATCAGCTGGTGGTGTTATGCGATGAGGGAGTCTGCATCATAGACTACCAGACCAACAAACAGATGTTCTTCATCCGTAATTGGCACGAGACGGCACTGACAAGGTATATTACGCTCGGTTCAGACAGGCGTTCCACAGTCGCGCCGAACCAAATGAGTGAATTGAGTCCGACGTCTGAAACGAATAAGGGCAACAAGGCGCGCCAGACGGCGAACGATCGACTGCTGGAGTTGTTAGAGCGACTCAATTTGGTTCGGTGCGACTGTGGAACGCCTGTCTGAACCGAGCGTCACTCAGTCACACTTGTTATTCAAACGGCTCCGATACAATTTAGTTATGGACCCGTGCATCTGTGACCCGTCATCTCGATTAACAAGTGTCAGAAAAGAGAGATACAATTTTTACGTGTCATTGCTGTCATTGCTGTCATCGAAGAAATTAAGTAGTGCTATATTCACAGACAAAAATTGAAGAGTGATTTTTTTTTTTTTCTATTTTTTGACAACAATATCTTTATCTTTTTCGCACATTTTATTTGGGGCGTAAAAAAAGAAAAGGTAAAGAGGTAAAACGGTACAATTTTTGAAGAGCGAGTCACGGATAAACTTGCTGAGATTTCATTATACTGTCCAGAATTGTTGGAAAAGGATACCGTCCTACATGTACACATGACCCCTTCGCAAATCTATTTAAAGATTTGGGAAATGGCCAACATAGGGCTGGATAGCTCAGTTGGTAGATCACCGGACCAGTAATTCGGAGGTCGCAGATTCAAGCCCCGCTCCAGTCATTTTTCAACTTGAAAATACTTCTTTTGACGTCGCAAATTCATATTCAAATTCATACCTTGACATATAAGCTGTGTTTCGTTTATTAATCATTCTGCTTTAGTTGCGTTTTCTACCGACGTCTTGAATACTTTGTAACCGCCGCTATGGACGGTTCCATCAAAGTATGGAACGCCGTGGTGTACAGTCAGGTGCATGAGTTCATTGGACACTACGATTGTGTCACAGGTGAGACTGGATACCAGATTCCTATTCATTAATCGTCTCTGTTAGACCATGGTTAAAGGTAGGATACACCATTTGCAGATATCGAAAATATTTACTACCAAATTATTAAGAAATATCTTACTCATTTGAAAGTAAATAATGATTCTAGGCATCCAGCAAAATGATTGCGCTAGATATCCTGTAATTATTCCGCAAAATAGAATTT